>JAPYZR010000550.1:0-80139 GCA_030522945.1 Trichopria nigra | reverse complement strand
GACACCAATAGTTCGAGAGTATATTTGCACTTTATTGGGATCTGATGTTTCCGAGATAAATATTGTACCTGCTTGTCGCTTTCAAGCATGTGATTCGGACAAAGCTCCGACTTTTGTATCGCAATGCGCGCATCTGTAGTTACGAGCATGCGATTCGGAGCTTCCCGACTTTTGTATCACAATGATGGCTTTCTAGTTATGAAAATCAATTTGTGAATTAAATCAAAGTTCGAAATTCCAGATAAAAGTTTGAAAAAGATTCGAATTTCTTATATTTGACACGAGAGGTTTTTGTTTTTTGACGCGGCGGAAGTGGGGTTCTCCTCTCCTCGAGGCAGTCAGTTTATTTTTCGCCTTGGTGTACGAGTTCCCAAAAGGCAAAATTTGAGATTGAAGTTAGCGGAGATTTGGTGTAATCGATATTGTCGCCAACGTCGAATTAAATAAAGACGCGTTTAATTTTGAAAGTTTAGTTTCATTTCCGACCCGTTTTGAACAAATTGTATGTACTGTTTCCTTTATATCTAGGTTAAGTCGGTGACTGTTCGGCATTTGAATCCCCCTTAACGTACAATAACTGGGAGAGCACCAACATCATCTCCTATAGAAACTAATCAGACCTATATTCCGAAAAGGGCTGCCATCACAACAGTCAATGAAGAAAATACACCAAAAGTTAACTTTGTCGACAATTTTTGGTACGACGATGATCTGGCTGACAAATTAGAAAGTAAATTTAACACCCCCTGTAAACTAAGAAGGATTGATGTGTCTGGAAAGGGTCAGAAGTTGGATTGAAAATGATAGAGAAGGATTCTTATGAAAGTGAATAATTATCTATCATTTTCAATCCAATTTCTGACCATTTCTGACTCTTCAAACCTTTTCCGTTTACTGGGTCACCAAAACCAGCAATAACAAGGTTCATTTCAAATAGAATTCATGAAATGTCAAAACGCATCGGCATGAGGGCCTTTCAAACATCAATTGACACAAGGCACAACAAAACTCGTGCAATTGACAAATTTCAACAACGAATTCATATACTTTTCAAGAAATTCAGACAAATTCGTAGACCGTCTCGTACGTATCTTGTGAATGTAACGTTTCGAAATACACAAGAATGGTAATAAAGTTATAAGGAACGGAACGTTGCTCAACTGCTGCTCGGATCGCTAGGCGGGGAGTTTGTATTCGGGGTAAATTCAGTTTCGAGTTTCCTTTTCACGTACCTTTCTCGTGTAAAAAGTTGAGTGCAAGGCTGATTTCGGCGGCGTAAAAGCGCGCGTGCTCTTCCGGAAGACGACGCTGCCTCTGCATGTGGAACATGAGGTCGCCCCCGCGCACAAACTCGATGACGAAGAATAGTCGCGACGGCGTCTGGAAACAGGAGTGGAGTCCGACGAGGAACGGATGATTCGAAGCGGTCTCGAAGACGTGCTTTTCCGTCTGTACCCAGTCGATATCCTCGTCGTCGGTGACGAGGGCCTTTTTGATCACCTTCATCGCGTAAATTCGCTTCGTGCGTTTCAGCTCCACCATGAGGACCTTGGCGTAGGAGCCGCGGCCAATCACGCGGATCAGCTCAAAGTCGCTGAGCGAATATTGCCGTTGCATGTCGCCGGAGCCATCCGCTCCGGCAATCGCATCCAGGGCCAGTTCCTCGCCTTCGTCGATGGGTTCATCTGAAACGAAGATTGCATTAAATTGATCGATTTCTTTTAGAGTTCTATCAACTTTCAATTGTCACATAAAACATAAAAGGTTTATTTTACGCCCGCTTCAAAAAATGTCCAGAAATGAGATTCAACAGTGAAATTTATATGGGATTAAAAAGATTTTCGTTGCTGAATTTCCTTTTCTAAATCTATCAATTCCTTTTATTATTATTATTATTTTTATTTTTTACATTATTCGTCAATAACGTATAGATTATAAGTATAACACTTTAAACTTTTTTGTTTAAACATGTTTTTTTATTTGATAAACGGCAAAGGGTATTGTTGTGCTACTAAATGGTTGGCACAATCATTCTCATGGATTCGCGTAATCATTTCCATGGTTGATATAGCAATAGTATCGTCGTTGCTTCAACAATACTTTTTTCCATGCATCAATTAAAAAGATTAATGAAAATCACTTTATTTTTTATTTTGCAAATATGTCATAATGGAAAATTTATTAACAGTTTTTCCATCCAAAATGAAAGAACTCGACAAACGTGTTGCAATGCATGATTTTATGTCGAGGGATCGAAATTTCATTTCAAATCTTTTGATCGAAAGATTTTGAATATCACTTTCTCTATTAATAGTTTTTTCTTTTTAAGTTTTTTTTTTTTTCTTCTTTTTTTTTTTGCTAGTCTAATTTTTTTTTTCTTTAAAGGAGAGTTAGTCTAATTTAGCAACATAAACAATATGGATATTTCACGCGACATAGACCCGCAGTGGACGCTAAAGAATTGAGTTACATTACAAAATGTATTAACACAAACAATATATATATATATATATATATATATATATATATATATATATATATATATATACAGATATATGTTACAACCTTTTTATAGAAATTGGAAGACAATATTTATTCTATGCTGTTTGCTGAATAAATGTGGGTTTATGTTTCATTTTGTTGTCACATGTCAACTCTTAAGGGTGTTCTAAAGTAACGACCTAACCTCAAAATAAGAAAAGTATAAATACAAAATGATTGAAAGGTTTTTTCATAATTTGGTCTTTGAAAGGGTAGTTTTACATAACATATATAATCCTCGAAAAAAATATCGTTAAAATTGGTTCAAATTAGAAGGTATTATTAATTTACACTTTTCTTGTTGCGAGGTTAGGTCGTTAACTTTAGATCCCCCTTAAGAGGGTTCTAATGTAGAACAGTTACGGATCGAGCTTTGCAGCGATAAAAGTGTAAATATAGAATGATTCAAACTTTTGTTCACAATTTGGGGTATGTAACGATGATTCTATACGCAGCATATATAGTCCAAAAACAAATTTTAGTAAAAATCATTAATAATAAAATGAGAATTTTTGGTAACAAATTATTTTTGAGTTAGGTAAGGAAAAAAATTTATTTCCAAAAAAGCCTTCACTTAATTTTATATGATTTTGACTGGAATTTTACGATATGTATAAATATATATATATGTAAACTACCCTTCCAGAGCACAAATTTCGAAAAACCCTTTCAATCATTTTTAATTTAAACTTTACGCGCTGCATATAGGTTACGTCTAACCACAAAATGCGAAATACGGGCAGAATTTTTTTCCAAAATTTTCGGCTTTTTACGATTGCTCAAACTCGATGCAAATAAAGTCCGGTTTTATGAACTTTATTATTTCAAAAAGTGTAATAAAGAAAAATATAACTCTGGTCAATACATGACTTTTAAATATAATATTTATTGTTTTATATATATATATATATATATCCCTGGTAAAAATTGTAATGTACGGGAGATGTACGAGAGGTCCAAATCACCCCTATGTTACAGTTCAATAAACGTCATTTAAAGTGTGATTTGGACGGCCGTACATTCTTCGTGTACATTCTGATTTTTACCAGGGATTATCACATATATAGTAATATTTTTAATTTATACAATAAACGAAAAATGATTTTTAAAAATTGTTTCCCTCTAATCTCTATGTCTATGGATTTCCCACTTTAGCTGCTAACTTCACGATATGTATATTTGTATTTATCTTCTAAAATGTTTCTTTCGTGTTTAGCTATTATTGTTTTTAAAAATCTGCCCGTGTTTCAAATGTATCCTACATAACGTCGATTGCCTTTATATCTTATAAACTACAGTCCACTTTATTGCTCAATGTCCATATTTTATCTTTTTGTGGTTATAGATACCTTCAATGTTGGTGTCGAACGATTTTTATACTATTCTAATATTGTGTTGTTTAAGAGTACTTTTATGTTTTCAGAAATGCCTTACGCATATATGATCTCTTTTCGAGAGTATTGCATATTTTGTGTGTTCTATTTTTGATACGATTTGTTCAGGATATCCATTACTTCTTAAGATTGTTTTGACTAAATTTAACTTCTTTATTTTTTTAATACTATTCATTATACTCCGAGGTTGTTAAAAAGTAATGTGAGTATTTGTATTATATAAATAAATTTCGATCCATCACTATAAAATTATGCAGTGGTCAAATGGCAATTTTTAAGTTTTTAAATGGGAATTATAACTTTAGGCCTAATAAATATATACGTATTTTCTATAAATATAACAACTTTGTATTATTTAGTTTATATATTTTTAGTTTAACTTTTAATGCAAGAGATTACATTCAAAAACTTTCGAAAACTAGAAAACCATCAAATATCTTTTCGTCCTATAAAAATGCTTAGAAAAGTTATTTTTCTATATTTATATTTCTTGAAAAAAAAATAAACAATATATATATGAACACCTACATTTTATTTTTAATGGTCAGACTGACATTAGTTGTCTCGGTAACTTCGCAGTTATTAATGATTTTTACGCAGGATTTTCTTGACTTGAAATTTAGAGATTTTCAAAAATAAAGAGAGTTTAAGAATTATTACAATACTATATGCCACAACTGCAATAATGAGTGAATAAATGATTCTTTTCTCGGGATGAATTGTCAAAGCAGTAATGTTCTATCCATACAAGGATACTCTCCGACAGTATCTGTACTGTTTGCTCGTAGTTTGTATTTTATTTCTTACGACTTCCAACCATCAATCGAAGCAAAAGCCAATGCCAAATAACAATTCCGCTCTATTTTTGAACATCTATTCACAATAGATAAAATCATTATTGTACTCTTGTTACAATACATTACTGCTGTAAATAGGTTAAAAATTGAGGCCGTTCGAAGTAACGATTAATTAAAAATGTCCGTCCTATATGTACTTCAAGTTACGTTTCGTTACATGTATGTAAGAGTGATTCCTTCACTCTTTCAAGAATCAATCGGGTAATTGTAAAATGAAAATTTCTTGACCGATTATAATATTCAATTTCAAAAATAAGTAAAAAACGGTCACTGTACATTAAGGTTCAAAGAACCATAAAAAAATATATAAATTTTCGGCCTGGATCTAGGCCCTCTTCAGAAAAAATGTAATAAAATATATCAAATGTAATAATGATAGATTTTTAATTATTACATTTGATATATTTTATTACACTTTTTCTGAAGAGGGCCTAGATCCAGGCCGAAAATTTATATATTTTTTTATGGTTCTTTGAACCTTGATGTACAGTGACCGTTTTTTACTTACAATCGGGTAATTGTCTTTATTTTTACTTCAAGAAATTTAAAATTTGCCTTGAATAACATTCTTCGAGGTGCCATATCATTTTTTAAAACTCGATATTTTCCGAAAATATGAAATACGAAATATTTTGAAACGAATAGATTTTCTTATTTCGACATTCGTTTTTTTCTCTGCGGAGGAGCTTCGATAAGCCTTCCCTTGATTCGCGTCAAGGTCATTGATCGAAAGTTTTAGAATGTAATCTCTTAATCTATAAACGAGTATCATTAAAAAATATCAGCAAAAAAAGTTGAATAAGCATACTTTTATATAGAGCAGTCTCGTTGATTGCTGTTCGGTCGTATCTAACTGGCAACTCACGGTTGCGATGCGCATGTTCCTCGCGAATGGAGGGTTCAGCGCCATCGTCGTCCAGATGCGTGGCTGGATTCGACTGTGGCGAATCGGATTGTTGCTGATCGCCATTCTTATCAGCCGCCTGTTGTTCAGCCGAGAGCTGTTGTGGCTGACTGAGGCACGGTAGCCGCACGACCTTGTGACACTTTTTGTGGACAAGGAGCTTGCATTGGATGCACTTGAAGCCTTGGCGTCCCAATCCCCAAATGCGATCCTGACAATAAGCGCAAAACGCCCTCTGAAAGACGAAAGAAAAACATTCGTCAATTTACAGTCATTTCGAAGGCATCAGGTTAGTGACACGATAATTCCCTAAGGGCTGGTGTCACCGATTCGTATTGTAATTTTTACTATTCATTTTATTTTATTTCTATAAAGAATAGTAATTTTTGCAAGAATCGAAGCATTTATAGTAACTATAAGTTACTATTCCGGATACTCCGGTTAACATCGCACCAGAAACTGTGTTCTAGTATAGGGGTAACTGGGGCAATTTCTATACACGGACTAAAAAAATAAAACCATAATTATTTGAGATGTAAGAATTTTCAAAAATTCAAAAACGATACATACTAAAAAAAAACACCATGGGAATACTGCCTTTATAAAATACTTTTATAAAAAATAAAAAAAGAAATGAAAAACACAATGACCAGCTCTAAAATTTTTCGGAAAAATTTCCAAAAAAGTAGGGCAGCTAATATAACCCTAACGTTTTGGTACGAAATATTGACGTATATGAAATGTGGAAGTTTTTCCCAAAAAAAATGTAAATTTTTCCTAATAAATGCCTGATTTTGTTAGGAAAGTGTAATTTTCTTACTATTTTTCGGAATATTTCCGTCTATAAATTCAAGAAATTGTCTAAAATTTGTTGAAAAATATCTTATAATTTCGGAATTTGGAAAGATCCAATGACTTTTCGGAAAAATATTATCGCATTTGGAATTTTGATGAAACGTATAATAGGCCATATTTCCTTATTTTGTTGGAAAAATGTCAAACTTTTCTTTCGACATTTTGTACAATGCGTATCCATTACAATATTTTACCTTCTTTTCCGAATATAATTCAACATTATATCGGTGAATATTCTATAATTTTCGGAAATATGTCCGATTTTGTTCGGAAAATATACTTTTGTTACTATTTTTCGGAATATTTCCGTCTGAAACAGCGGGAATATTTCGAAATTTTTTTACAGTGGATCGATAAAATAAAAGGTGTCGACTAGTACCACAAAATTTCAGTTAATCGTTTTTAAACACTCAACGAAAGATTTTTTCTTATTTTTTTAATACAATTTTTATTAAATCTCCTTTCGAGTCACCTTAATTACCTAAAATGTTTCGTTAACGTAAATTTTTTATTTAAAGCACTATGCTAGCAGTACCAGCGGTTTGAAGTTATGCAGGCTTGAAATTGTGGTAAACGACTGGAGGTTATGTCAGTTTATAATTAACGTCATATATGAGCCTGCACAGCTAAAAGCAAGAAGAGTATATCGCCGAGTGCACAGAGCTCTACTGATGCAGGACGCGCACACCCATATTATATCTTATAAGAGTGGCACGACCCACCTTCGATAAGTTCATTAGCTAATAAACCAGCCAATTTGGATATCAGCGTTAAAATATGATATAAAAGAAAAATGTGCTTACCCTATTAAAGCGCTTTGCCTGGAATATGTGTCCATTCACCCGGTACAGCTTCCTCCACCGTCGAGCTCCTCGTCTGTAGATGCTCCCTGTGTAACAAATTGAAAGCATACAATTTAATTGAAAAGCACGTAAAATCGTTATAAATATATATGCACACGATAGAAATATTCTGTGCAATCTTCATATTTACTGTCATTGTAAACCAATTATTTTCATAAATTTTCCATCCATTTTTAATGTTTTTTTTTTTTTTTTTTTTTTTTTTTTTAATAATATTTTCAAGTTTTTTGTAATTTGAAATTCATGAGCCATCTGTTCCTCATTCAATTACAAGTTTACGCAAATCTAATCATTCACCACATAAAACTCATTTAAAAGTTCGGGAAAAATACTCATCATGAAAAATATCAATATAAATTCTTATCTTTTATTAGACTATCTTTTTGAAGCTTGTCCGTGCATTGTCCGTGTACACATTCTTTTTCGAGTGTATAAAAGCTCATAATTAAACCTACGCATACAGAATTTTAAAAAGATAAATTCAATGGATTCCCGAGTCAGCCAGTCCGCCGCAATATTCGGACCAGACTGGAGTGCAAAGGATTCTATTTCAAACCATGAATAATTAAGAGGAAATGCAAGGCGAAGTAACATCAAATTTTAATAGTCTTTCCGTTACGCCCAAATTTGCCAGAATGGTATAGTACATCGTTGCCCGTGTGTAAACAAGATTGTTCTAAATTGTTGGCTCATCTCCTGTACACGGATGTTGAACTAGCATCATATTGCATAACGCTGATATTAATCGCTAGATTGGAGAGAACCGCTCATATAATCCGAGTCTTACTTTATTTATTAATAAATAATACATTATATATTAAATTTTATGTTTATGTTTATGTTTATGTTTATGTTTATGTTTATGTTTATGTTTATGTTTATTTAGCCTGCGTTGGAGCAAGTTTCGTTATCTTTAGTCTATTCATTATGATACGATAAAATAAAAATGTTTATACAGATAACATTGAGGTCAATAATACTTGAACTTAATAAATGAATACACGCAGAAAAAAAGCAATCATCAAAAAAAGTCAGTGATGATGATGATGATGATGATGATGTCGGATGATGAAGATGGATGATGACGATGTATGATGATGGACGATGATGTTGCATGATGATGTTGAATAACGACATTGGATGATAATACTGATGATGCCGGATGATTATGACATATTATGATGTTGGATGATGATTACTGATGATGATGGTGGATAATTTGATAATAAAGATTATCGGTTATCATACAACATTATCGACCGTCATCATCATTATCATCAATGTACGTGTCTTCATCTACTGGTAATATTGTTCGTCATCATCATCGACATCCGTCTATACACGCTCCATCATTCGTCATTATCTTGAATTAATACCCGACATCATTATCATCACCCGTCCATTATCTGTCATTTTCGTTTTCATCATCGTCCCCGTCAACTTCTTCTATTATCATCATCAATATCCATTATCATCCAACAATATACGTCAGTATGACATCATCCGGTACTATTACCCGTCATCGCTATAATCATCTGTCATTATCATACACCAAACTTCTTTCTACGTGACATTTTACTTCTGTAAAAATTGTCCTGTTACATATTTAAAGAAAATGTTTTTTTTTTTTTTTTAATAAATCTTTTTAAAACACTTCTTATAAGACAACAACAAAAATTGATTAATAAACAGAATAATAAAAGCAGATTGACGCGATTGTTTGTGCATATACAGACGAAAAAGGATTAAAAGAGATGAAATTAAAAAAAAAAAAAAAAAAAACAGTAAAAAAGTATATATATATTTGAAGTCGCGATTAATCCGATTCAATTTCATTCCATGTGCCTTCACTTCCATTGTCACTTTTTTTACCACACGAACCTGAATATTACCAGATTTTGACCACTATTGCATCTACTGAATATTCAAAGCTGCCACGTCAATTTAATTCAATGAATAATAATGGAAGCCACGATATTACTACTGCATAGCCAGACCCTCGGTGTATTCCTCAATTAGGGCAGTCATCATTTAAACCGATAAAGACGCTTGACATTCGGATATCCACAAAATCAATTTCCAAGCGTCCGAAGTTTATTAAAAAATAATAATTCACAAGAAATTATCTTTAACAGCTACGTTAAACGCTATACATGTTTTTTCCTCCAACCAACACTTGCTCACGTTCACAATTCAAGCAATTCGTCTCTGTTTTCAAAGCATCCACCCTACAATATTATAAAAGCGAATTCAAAATATAGCGGAATAAGTGTGAAGAATCTGTCCTTGACCTTGACAGCTTTTTATTTTTTCAACTGTGTTCCACCACTAAACAATGTATGTCGAAGTAGAAACTTTGAAGAAATTTAGGTGAAAATTCCAAAGGTGTACCGACAAGATTTTTTGGAGATTTTTTTGTTGAAATATCAGTTTGTAAAGCGTGTCTTTCTTTTTCAGCCGAATCAAGAAAACCACAAAAATGAACGTTTTTCACTCAAATTTGATGATAGGTTTCCTCATTCTGTTGATAACTTCCGACAATAATTACAGCTATTTTTGGTCGACGGCAGATTCATCATACTTATTCCCTTATATTGCACTCGTGCCACTAGTGTAAGAAGTGCCACTTATCCGATTTTCGCACCTCATGTTCTCATCAACTCGAACTACATTGAAAAGCACTCGTCAAAGACAATCGTTTTGTTAGATTTGTAAAATTAAAAAAGTTATGCTCAGGGATGACTCACATGCACATTGTTGAATAAGAAGCGTTGTTGACATATATGTATCCATATCAAGGCGGTGTACATTGTATTACAGACATTTGCAATGTTTATCGAAATATGAGGCACTTTTCAGTAGAAATAACAAATAACTCGTGTCAACGCGTCTCGAAGACTACTCTACCCTTTATTGTGTTTGTAAATACGCAGTAATTAACCGACATTGTAAACTTGAGCGTGTGCCCATATATACTACCCTTGCACGAAGTCTCTGACGTAAAATCGGAGATGGTATAGACGCCATACTATCTTAGAAGTTTTGGAAGTTATTAAAGTCGCCAATGAAGAAATTATATTAATATTCTTTGTTTTACGTGTGATCACCGAAAGGCATTTTTATGTATCCAATTGTGGTGTGAAATATGAACATTTGATTTAAAAAAGGTAGGTTAAGTTTTCATCCTGGCTGACCTTTTGACCGCGATGAGAATAAAGTATTGAACTATAAATATGAATATTTCCTTTGATCTTAAAGAATGTTTTGACTTGATAAATCGCCCAATTTTCATATGAAATATATACATCCCCATTTGGCCTATATCTGGCAACTCTACTTGGCCTTGGAAGTAAAATAGTAAAAAAAAAACCCTTTATCGTAGGAGTCGTATGTTGCTGCAAGGGTGACCAGATTTTGATAAAAAATACAATAAAAAAAAAAAATCAAATTCGTTACAAAAAATCCCCTGTGAAATACTGGTTGTGATTGACGTAGTTTTATAAGGATTTTAATATATGTGTGTGTTTAGATATATTATTTTTAATAAACACGTAACTTTGCGATTACAGAACTTTTGGAAAATTAAATTTACATAAGAACCATCAGAACCAGACGTATACCCAAATGATAGGAGGGAATGCGAAACTGGCAACACTGTTCTTGAATTGCAAGCCATCATCAAAACGTTGACAAATATTTACGCAGTGTTGGTAAATAAAATCAGAATGAAAACAAACGTGTCCATCAAATTAAGATCGAGTAGTGTTTGTTTTTGTTTCCCACTGTGATTGCGACGACCGTGTATTATGGTTATTTTTTTTTGTTTACCTAAAATAATTACGATGTCATAACAGTGTTGGAATGTATTAAAATTTGGTATTTATGAAACAAAGAAGACAAAATCTTTCAAAGTATAAAATTTCAAATTTATTACATTTAACAAAAAATAGATTTAAAAAGTCGTTTAATTCTTGTTTATTTATTGTCTGATTAAAGTTATCTCTTTGATTGTTCAAGTTCTTGCACTTCTCTGAGGGTGTCTACATTTTTATATTGCAAAAATCTTTCCGATGACGATCGGAATTTTACAATAATGGTGTATGAGTGCTTACCTCCGATTTCTTTGCAACAATGTATACTTACGTATTAGGATGCGCTGTTGATTAAGTGCAATTTTCATGATAAAAATACAAAAAGTCCGTTCAAAAATTGTAGATAACATAAAACATTGTAATGAAGTAGTCAATTTAAGGTTGATCTTTTGTCATTTAAAACAAAAAAGAATATATCCCCAAAAATTGTCAACACGCAGTATTGATCGCGATTGTGAAGTTTTCAATCTTTATGCACGATGTGATTGCAAACTGAACTTTCATGATGAAATTCACAAAAATTACTTTTTTTGCATTTATTTCAGCAAATATTATAAATTTCGAAAATTGTTTCAGGCAGAAGTAGTAGGTTAAGTTAGGTTAGGTTAGTTCTTTTTTTATCAAGAAGAGTGCCGGGGAAAATTAGAATATATGACATTAATGTGAATGTCTATGTTATAATCAATCAATCAATCAATGCAATGAGAATATGTTTTTTATAGGTTTACATGGCTTTCACCATCAATACTGTATGAAAATAAAAAGAATTCATTCATTCATTCTCATTCTTCACTCATTCGTCGTGTCACAAATTCATCCAGTTAAAGATAAAAGAATTTGCATAATTTATCCCTAAGATATGATAAAATTGGTTACTTTTTAAACACTACATAATCATCGACAATACGATACTTGCATTACAAGTTTGGTCAGGGAACGATGGAGTATTCGCCACTATATACAGCTCCATGTCTCCGTTTGATTAAGCAGTAATAGAATACTTTAATACCGGACTTCCGTGAAGTTACTAGATCAGGAAGCGATAGAGCACGGCTTGAAGTTAAAGGATCGTTTATCGTATGATCCTGTCGTACCCTCCGAAACTTGAAATTCGTCGTTATGTAAACAGGAACTGTTACAATCTTCCCTACTTATCAAATTGCATTTCGAGATCACTGACGTAATTACGTAAATTATAGTATATAGTTGTTGCAAGCTATGCTAAGACGCATGTAAAACGATATCGTTGATAAATGATTATGTCGTGATATTTATTGGGATATACAAAAGTAACAGAATTTGCAGTATTTGTAACAAATTGTATTTTATTAATCGAGAAGTTGAAAAATTGCGCCTAATTATTCCAAAGTTTTTGATAATTTACTTACTCACTGTCTAGTTTATGGACAATACAACTGGCCAGTTTCCTGTCGGAAATCTAACATTTTCCTTGATATTAATTTGATACCTTTTTTAGGTAAATCTTGTATGACTTGCACCTAGTTTCTGTCCAAAATGTTTAGGCACATCTGGGACGACTTAATTAAGCATCTTCTGTCCAATTTCTGCCTACATTCTGCCTAATATTATTGTAATATTTTTATATATACATTTATTATTGGAATAAATGTTTTAAATGAAATTATTATGTTTTTGAATATTTTTAAACATCCACTAAATTTTAATAGACATTATTTAATCAATCATTCTACGCGGAGAAAAATGAATGTTTCCGGCGAACATAATATATGTTATCAAGTTACATTTTCTATGTTACAATTGGCACAGTTGCCTTGGACAGTATGCGAAAAGAAAAAGGTATAAAGAGAAACAAACAACAAAATAAAGGAAAATCCATGCTCAAAGGCGTGGTCTTCAGCGCACGCACGGTTGGATGAACAGTGATTTATTGCCGCGATTATAACGAGTAATGAAATCAACGATTCAACCGAACAAATGCATAATTATATCACTGATTGATCGAATCACTCGTTCCTTTTGTACTCGCTGAAATGTGCAAGCGGTCGGGACAAAAAAACAATGTCAAAAAGTCTATATATTAACGTTGTACCGTGCACTGACCCTCCCTGTTCAGAGTCCTTCAAGTATTTCAAAAGAATGATTACCCGTGTTCTTTCGTTCCTGGTGGTAGAAGGGAAGTCGAAATAGATAATGTAGCAATCATCGTCAGAGAGACTGGCGATCCAGAACGGTAATGACGCACAGGGGAAATGCTTGTAATGGTCCCGTCATGGGGCATCAATCATATACGCTAATGCCTAGTTAAAACGTTATGCCAGTTCCTCGGTTTTAACGAGCGTCGTCGGAAAAATCACGCGACTTTGGCGATTCTCACACAAGGGAAAACAATAATCCGTTATCTTGTGCTAATTTTCGCCAGATGCGAAATATACCCAGGTTTGTGGCTGGTTAATAATGATCACTTTTGTAACGTCGCTATGGGTGATATCTCCATGCGATGTATAAATATTAATAAAAGATCTGTAAAATGTTATTATCAATTGAATTTAACGATATTATCAGGTTAATTTTTCTGCGACGTTTCGATAACTCACGTCATACATCATTGTCAAGCGGTTAGGTCAGTGACGAAAAATTCTTGACAATGAACACTTGTCCGTAACACAATCTAATTGTTAAATAATCTAACTGTTTGACAATGATGATCAGTGAGTCATCGAAACGTCGCAGAAAAATTAACATCATAATTAATTGTTAATTCGTTCATATTCCTCATCGTTAAATCGTTAGATCATTAAATTCAATTATTAATTAAGTAACTTAAAGGACATTACCTAAAAAAGAACACGGTTTGTATTATATTTCTTTAGTTTTCTTCTTATACTGGAAATTTCATTTATAATTGACAATAACTCAAATTACAACATGATTTTGACAAAAAAATGTAAAATTGGTAAAATTTATTCAATAATTTTTATTCGCTTTTGACATTTTCGTGATTAAAAATAATAAAATATTTGTAATTGTCTAGGAATTTTATAATAAATCGTATCAAAAAAAATTTAATAATCTTTCATTTTTATTCATTGTATGAAAATAAACAAGGTGTTTTCTCTTGTTTTCTACAGATCTTATGAACAAAGAACACAAAACAAAAAAGAAAATATAGATTATTCATTGTCCTTTATTTTTACGGATAACCTAACAATATTCAACAGGAGAAAGAAAACAAAACTATCTCTCAGGAATTATCCAAAAATTCCTGGTCTTTTATCAAACGATTACTCTTTCACATGGCAACAGAAATGATAAAAATCAGATTTTTTAAGTTATAACAAAAAAAAAATATTTATAAAAACAACAATTTAATGTTTATCGTAATAATTTATTCCAGGAGTAATAAAGCCAGTAATTAAAAACTCGAGTTAATTTGTATGTTTGCATTCATTTGAGTTATTAGGAAAAAGTTGTAGATTCACTATCATAACATTTGCCAATGACGCTTATACAATTGTTACCGCGTTTATCAGGGAAAATAAAATATTGTTTTTTTTTTTTTTTTTTTTTTTTATTACGGCCCTTTTCTGCCCTTCTACGGCCCATCACTGATCGCACTATGACCCGGACGACCTGGGGTATATAAATATAAAGTATAAGAATATACAAAATATTGTATATAGTATATAGCAATAAAAAAATTTCTTTAAAACCGATTAAGATTTTGATGAGAAGAACGTCAAATGCACTTCAGGTTAAAATGTCTAAAATATTCGACTTTAGAAGCCTCGTGAGGATCAAACAAAATATATTTACTGTTTCTGCCCCAGAAACCCATAAATGCTTGTTGAAACATCGCGCTAATAATTTCGTAATCGATATAACGATTATTTGTACGGAAAATAGGCTTTTCGTGTCTGATTTAAAATCATATTGCTGATGTTTGTTGCAATAGCGTTCTCTCTTGAGACTTTGCGTACCCGTGTTTTCATGCGCAAGAACAGTGGTAACATTTATATAATGGCAGTGCAAACTGCCACGGGATTTAACATGTCCTTATGAAAAAATCACAATAAGAGTACAGCTCCCAAGAGGAGATGCTGTACGCGAATAATTCAAGGTCTTTACATATTTAAAGCCATTTTAACGATAAACCGGAAGAAGAAAAAAAACACACTTTTCCAGCTGTGAATACGTGAACATATATATTTCTCAAGTGATTACTGTGAATGATTATTTAAATAAATGCAATTTTTACTTCAAATTCTTTTAAAGCACTAAACATTGACAATTCGTTGACCTTTAGAGGACTGGGATTTGTTAATGCATAATTCGACTTCTTGACTCGTTAGAATTGACAGAAAACAAAATTGTAATATTATGTCTTGATGTCGTTGTATATGATTCGGTTATTAGATTTGGTTATTAGACTTACAGATTTTTGAAATTCCATATGGCGGATTGAAAATGTCAAAATATAGCAGATACATAATAGAAATAATGGTCTCAAAAACTCCTGAGTACAATTTGTAGTAAGCAGTCCGATTGACTGACATGTTAAAACAGACAACTTGAATTTCTGAAACTTCATTTAACATTCGTAATCAGCGACCTTAAAAACCCACCATATGTGAACCCATCATATTGGATTTTTAAAATTTGACATTAAATTCTTAATCAGGATCTCAAAACACATCAATATAATGCTTCGTGCTCTAAAGTTTGATAGCCTGAAGAAGTTTTATTTTCATATTTATTCATTTATATCATATATTTTTTTCATTTTATTTCTTCATTGTTTCATTGAAAGACTTTTTAATATCAATTTTAAATCGCACATGAATAAGTGGAATGATTAAAAGTGAAACCTGTGATATTTGAAAGTATATTAATAGAGAACAAGGCAATTATAAAATACGATATAGTAATATATTGTTTTCAAATAACTTATATGGATATATGTATGAATATTTCTAAAACAATTTGCGACAATTTATAAAAGTTTTCTTTTTTTTTTTTACTAAAAATTTCACTAATTGGTATCATTGCAATTATATTTAACTCATTATTGCCTGAAATACAAAAAAATGTTACACCGTTTTAAGCCAATTAATTGTTACGAAATCAGGATCAATTTCAATTTGGACTAATTTTGTCTTTTTTTTGGTGCACCCTTTACTACATGATACGACGACTTAAAAAAGTGCAAAATATTCATTTATATTCTATTTTGGCAAATTGTATATAAAACGCGTTCTTTACATGATTTTTTTTTCAAAATGACCCGATTTTGTCCAAATGTTTTTATACTTAAAATGGTACAAAAACGATTTATTCAAATTTATTCTTCAAAATATGGAGGTCGTTATATTATAATTTTTTTTCTACCAAAAACCTTGATATACGCTTTCAAGCTAACTTTTGTTCGAGAAATGGAAAATTCTTCAAAATATTGTCCGCCATATTGGCTCAGACATTTTGAATTTATTGTACAAGTTTGACAGCGATCCCAAACATCTCTGCACATTAATTTTCCTGTATATACTTGAGCACAGTAAGGGTACAATAAACTAAAATAACTCTTATAACATCTGTAGGAACAAAACTTTTTATCGCTTTCAAGATTTAACATATTCACAGAAAATAAAATTAAGATATAACTATACCTTCATATCTTGAAACTATAACTTCTAATAATACGTTTTGTACCAATTAAAAAGTATTATCATACTTGTACTGTAGGTATAATAATGTATCATTTCTCAAAATCGCACAGTCGTACGTAATTCGGTAGTGCTTATAACGATATATCCTGCGAATACGCACTGATGGCAAAGTTTTGTCACTTGCGAGAAACGAAACACAGTAACGGACGAATAATACGAAGGGCCCCGAACATTCGTATTTCCCTTCTTTTAAAATACTCTTGCATTATTTCCCTCGTTTCATACATTCGTATTACTCAAAGAACACAAAATAGTTGATATACTCTCTAAATTTGAATCAGCGAAAAGTACTGGGAATCAGCGAATATACGCTGGTTTGCTTTTGCCTCAGTGATTGCTTTTGCGCTGAAAACCAGCGTATATTCGCTGATTCGCAGTACTTTTCGCTGATTCAAATTTAGAGAGTAATTTCCTTTATTGCATTTAGTCGTACAACATTTAAAAAATATTGACGCGCATAAAAGTCGACTTTTTATACTAGAGATCTCTAAGTATATATTATACATCGCCACAATTATTGAATTAACTCGATTATTATATTAATCAACACAAAAGGTTATTTTTCTCTCGAAATTTCTTGGAGTGAAAGTTCACTCCACAAATAGAGGTAATTGAGCCACTCTTGTGAAAGAGTGAATTTTAACTCTTTAAAAGTGACATTTCACTATGTTCGAAGTGTAAATTCTTGGACCAACTCCAATTTAGAGTGAAATTTCACTCCAAAAAGTGTGAAAAATCAATTTTAATGAGTGAAAACTGAAGAGTAGTGGCTCAATTTTCACTCTTTAAGAGTGAGATTTCACTCTATGAAATTTAGAGAGTATGAATGCAAACCTCGGGAATAACTTTGAATGATAATAATCAAACGGCAAAAGCACGATGACATATTTGTGAAATGTCCATATTTACACATATATATATCCTCGCACTTGAATGTAGTATCGCAATGCATGTATAAGTACACTCGAGGTGAAAATTGGCCGTTTTTAATTCATACAACCGACTGCTTTTGCCTTTGGGCATGCCCTTCCCTCTTATCGAACATATACTGTAAGTAAGGGGGGAAAGTCTCGCTTTTGCAAATGAAAATACATAGGATGGAAAACTCAAGTGAAAAAGAAGAAAGTATAGAGGAGCATAAATTACTCACGATCTTCTCCCTGGCACGGCATCCCTGGCGCTGGTGGCACATTCGGAAAGACTGCAACAGAAAAAAAAACACAGGGGAGGCGTGAAAATGGAGTGTATACATATATATACCTTATACATACATACATATAAGTAGCCTACTCGTTGTCGCGCCCTGTCCCGAGCCTATAGGTTTCGCGCGTATAACCTCGTTTCCTATGTCACGCTCGGTGCACGCTCGCCGGCCACGCTAAATATCAATGATTAAGGACCTCGAGAGTACACGGCGCCGCCGGTGGTAGTCATGCGCATCTCGTCTCAAGAGTGTTATAATACACACACATATATATATATACATATATATACACGCACACGCATATATATGTATACATGCTTGACCGCGCATATGTACAAGGAAGGGGTGGGGTATACTCTTCCACACCCTGTATACCCACATACACGACCGACCCGAGTGACCCGCGCATACGTGCACTCGAGAGCATTAGTGTCATCGCTATACGGATTTTTCAACGACGTGCAAATATCCCGAGGTAAACTATCTAACAACCGCCGACACTTTTTCTTCGCGCTTTCCGGTTCTTTACGAATAAATGATGGAAATGCTTCATACGGAACACTGGCCATTTAGAAAAGATGGCGCGGCGGCAAATTGATATATTGAATTGTTTTCATATATATATATATATATAATTTTATTAAAAAAATGTACTCTCGAAATTTTCTCGAGTGAAAATCTAGCAACTCCTGTATTAAAGAGTGAACTCTCCTATAACGTTAGAACTGGTGCAGTATCCGTTAGCGTACATTACTCTATAAATTTCGTGGAATTAAAACTAACCTAACCTAACCTTCGTCAGAGAGTGAAAATTTCACTATGTAAGGGTGAATGTTGTCTCTTTTTCGTTAAGCTAAATTTAACACAAGAGGGAAAGAGTCGAAGAGTCAAGTTTCTCTCTGAATTTCAGGTAGTGAAATATCACTCTTAAAGAGTGAAAATTGACCCACTTTACAAAAGAGTAAATTTTCACTCTTTAAGAGTATGACATTTCACACTTTTTGGAGTGAAATTTCACTCTACATTGGAGTTATTCGAAGAATTTGCGCTCCACTTAGAGTGAAATGTCATTCCTTTATATCGGAGCAGCTTAATTATCACTCATATTGTTGAGAGAAATTTATCTCCGAGAAATTCGGAGAGTTCACTCTTTATCAATGAGTTACTCGATTTTCACCCCAGAAATTTAAAGAATAAATTAAAAATGGCATCTGTTATTTATTTTGCAGTAAATTGTAAAATTCAAAACCGATTCTACAAATTTCTTTGAGCATACTCTCTAATTTTCTAAGAGTGAAATTTCACTCCACAAAGAGCTACTCTTTTAAAGGAGAGAATTTTCACTCTTTGAGAGTGACAGTTCACTCTTTAAGAGTGACATTTCACTCTGTTAGGAGTGGAAATTCTTCGACTCATTCCAATGTAGAGTGTAATTTCACTCCCAAAAAGTATAAAATACCACTCTTAAAGAGTGAACATTCACTCTTTTGAAGGGTGGCTCAATTGTCACGATTTAAGAGTGAAATTTCACTATAAGAAATTTAGAGAGTAAGTTGAGCCACTCATGTAACAATTTCATAAATTTCTTATTCTTTATTTAAGAGATATATTTCACTCTATAATTTTTGGTGTGAAAAACCAGCGACTCTTCAACAAATAATGATTGCAAATAATGTAAATTCCACTCTACTTAAGAGTGAATTTCGGGTGGTAACATCTACATATCAGGATTTCACTTATTAAAAAAAAAAAATATATATATATATATGTATGTACGTGGGTTTTTCTATGTTAATTCTCGATTATAAATTATTAAGTACACACCGCAGTTCAATAAAAATGATTGTAATTAACAAGAGTGAATGCGAAAGAAGGAGTGTATTCCAAACTTTTTATTCTGAATTAAGGTTAATGTCTGAGATACTTAATCAACGTCAAAATATTGAAAACGTAGTAATAAAGGCAGCATTAAGTGTCAACTTAATGACTTACATTTATATAGTTAATCCGCAAGAAAGTCCATACATTTAACGGCTGTGAATTTCGAGGCTTTATACGGTCTTACTATATACCATGCGTGGATTTTCTCGTACGTTATATATATGTAATAAGTTATTAAGTCATTCGCTAAGTTCTTACTTAATGCCTTAAGTCGGTGCCTGTACTGTCCTCTAATAGAGTTCGTATAGTTACGCGATGAATTTGCAACTTGGCTAAATTTCATAAAATAATAATTATGCGATAAAAACAAACGAAGAAAAATTGCTCTTTTTTATAATATCATTTAATTACAATCAGAAATTAGGATTTTTACCATGCTCATAATAACAATTCTAAAAAATGTAGTATTTTTTACCATAAAGTCTGAACTCAAAATTCCCCTCTCTGGTACAGTATAAAGACAATTTTTCTCCATGCCGATAAAACATACGTTATTTGATTTGAATATCGAAATAACGAAAATAGATGTGGTGGTGATCTCTTATAAATGCGAGAATTCAATATTTAAGAAGTTTTCAAGGCTACACTTGAGATGACGAAATTTTCTGACCTTAAAATAACTTTCGGAACGTCGGTTTTAAGGAGATGAATTATTTTTCCTTCATACAAGATGATTTGTTTCGGAAAGTTTTCATTCAATTTTAAACCAATTACTTTTCAAATTTTTAACTTTTTCAAGTGTTCGCAAAGCGTGACGATTATATTGTAAAGACACACGTACATCTCTTCAATGTATGCAACTTTCTTTATCCTTACGAATCAAGGGGAGGTGGTGGTGAAGGGGTAGCTGGAGGGGGGGGAGGGGGGGGGTCTCGAATTGGTGCTTGCCGCATTGTATAGACCAGCAATGCGCATCTATATAGTGGGGCGATCTTATACTCAAAGACTTCGGAATACTACGGCGGCGTCTCAAACGGCGGTCTCAAGTACACACCCGCTACAGGAATAAGGCTGGCTGGCTTCAATGCTCCACTTCAGCCTTTAATTCCTCTGGCTGGCATTAAGAAGACGATTGAGCCTATACTACAGTTTTCATTGCGGAATTACTTTCGCCAGACGTCGCTGCTCGTTGCCCGATCTAATCTTGAGCGCGACCGGCTTTTGTTATATATTCTTTCTTTACTATAGGTGCATATATATACGAGTGCCTTCACACTTAAGAAGGTTCTTGCGTGACTCCACGTTCAAGAATCAGCGCTGACGTGGACAATTACTTCGTTTACTCGGGGCGAATCAGGTACGAAAAGTCGCTACCTTTTCTTTTATTGTACTTTAAATGTTGCCTGTGTCAATTAAGTTTGTTACGAAATGCTAGTTGGCACTTCAACTTTTCTTTTCTTGACATTCTGGAATAGCTGGTCTTTTTGAGTTTTTTTTTTTTTTTTTAATTCATAATTTTAAAAATAAGACTTTTTCATCTCAATTAAATGGGTGAGCAAGTACAAATCTTCCGCAATACGAACGATTAATCAAGTATAACATTGTTTCAATTACTAACGATTGGGTTATATCATTTAAAGGTTTTTAGGGTTTCAAGGAGCCGCAATTTATTGTTGACCTAAAATTCCCAAGTAATAAATTTCTGTACGATTTTTAAATGACTCGTATGTACAAAATGTAATCAACCGTGACAAGTACTTTTGTGCTGACGATTACTGTGACCGAAAACCGTACAATAATCAAAGTTATGGAATGATAATGAATGCATGTATGCCAAGTCTTATCAAATTTTGATCATTTGTGCAAATAGTGGAGCTGCCTTAACGACATTTTAATCGTTAATGTGTGGTCTGAATTACGGCAGGGTTTTAGAATGAAAACACGTGATTTGTAATTCAAATTCTGCATGTATACGAGATTGTAAGATAATTTACTATAACATTATTATAAACCGTTTAAGATAACAATGCTCTATTTGTATACTACGCTTCAAATGTAATGAAAATAAATTAGAGTTACATTAAAATAAAAATTGCATTATTGATTTTATTTTTCTTGACAATATTTAAACAAAGTTTCCTGAATCATTTTGAAGCCGTTTGAAACCGCAAAAATTGGTCGATTTCAATCGAAAAAAAATGTATTACAATTTCATAGAGTGAAAATCACTTTTAAAATAGTAAAAAATTAACTCATTACAAAAGAGTGGCATAATTCAGTATTTAAAAAATGTAATGTTGATTTATTCGATCGTTTTTTATTGTTTATTTTTTATTTTTTATTTTTGATGTAGACCATCATGTTTACGATCCCACTAATTTTTCCTGTTTTAGCTAAAGATTATAAATACGCATATAATTTTTTTTGTGTTTATTATATTAATGAATTAACATGATTTTTTTTATTTTTTTTATGTACAATAATTATTTATATTTCGTGCTCTATTTTCGTTATGTTTGTAGTGCTCTATATACAATTATCATATTTTATTTTTAATCAATTTTACCATCAACTTCATCAACAATGACAACTTTTAACAGAATCTCATTGTTGTTGGTACCTTGTAATTATCACAATGATTAATTTTCAATTATATTTTCGTTCATTTTTTGTTAACCCTATATAGGTTAACGGTGAAAAGCCCAAATAAGATGCCAGTTAGTAAATTTCGAGAATTTGTCTCGACGGATTTAGGAAAGTGGTTTTCCGAAAAATCCAGTTAAAGTTTTGACAATAATGGTCGCAATAATAAGATTTCGAATTCTTAACTTTAAATGCAACACGATGCGCACTCGGCTTTTTTCGAATCAAGCTCGGATTTCAAGATACTACCATTTGGTAATACGAAAAGTAAAGAATTATCTATGAAAGAGGCAAGAATTACCAAATTATTGCGTTCTTCGTTTCAACAATTATTAATCTAAATTGATGCAATATCAAATCAAATTTTCTTTTTAAATCTGTCTCAATCAGTTATTGACTGTCCACGTAATTTATTTTTTCCTGTATTGATAACTAAAATTAAAAAACTAATTTATCATTACAGTTTATATAAATGCAATATTAGTATAATTAAATAATTTATTCTCCGCAAATAAAATATTATTGTTTCATCGTGTTGATTTTCATCATGTAAATGGAGTACAGTAAAGAAATATTTCATGATTATTATCTGCACATATATTTAATATATATTTTATGTATAATGCATGCCATCGTCGCTTAAAACATCGTGTGCCCTATTGCGGAAGGGCATTTGGACCCGATTATTGCGCCCGAAAATCACCGCAGATTCAAATCGCGTATGCGCGTAAAAGAAACCAAACTTTCAAGTCCATATTACCAGAAACTTCATCATGAATGAAATGTTAATTTGAAATTTTTGGATTTGCGATAAAGTTTATAATAAATTGGTAACAAAAATGCACTGTTTTTCTTATCAGCGACGACACTCTAAATAATATTCATATATTAGAAGGGTTATTTTTAGCAGTATAATATATCATTGCTTTCTCTAATCTACTTATCAACATATTTAGAATGAATGTTATATCGCGTGACCCAATGGTTTAATGAAAAATAAAAAAATTACGTTCGAAAAATCCAGCTTGCTGAGTTATTAGTCAATGTCAACGAAATGTATACGTATTTTTAGAAACCCTATTTATAATTGATTGATAGACTTTATTGATAATATTTTTTCTACACTTGTGTCTTATCCCAGGTTCAAATGTAATTCGTTTTCATTAAAAACTAATGTTTGTAAAACATTCGATGACAGTGACATTTTTATGACGGTTATCGTCATACATATATACGTGCATGTAAAGTAATATCATCGTGATCAAATCGACTTTACGCGTGTTCAGAGATTTTCGAGTTAAATAAAAAAATACAATTAAGCATGTTCGGTAAATGACAAAAAAGAATAAAATTAATCAAGATTATTTTAAAATTGTCAATATTACTCGTATTGCAAGTGAACTAAATAAAATGCTGTGCCAAAACTCATTTGGGTATAAAGTCACGCGAGAGCACTTCCGGACTCGACCTAAAAAGAAATTATTTCCTTTAAAGGTTCACTTTTTGCGATTATTTGATTCAGTAGATGGTGCGCAGTGAGGGGAGCACAACACCCTCTTCGGTATAAAATATTTGAAACCGTATCGATCCGAGGAATACATTGAATATGTCAATAATCAAACTAAATTATTCGCATAAAATTTTCAATCAATAATACAAGTATTTTTGTCATTGTAATGTCAATGTTGAAGACGACAAATTTCTAAAGGGCTGAAAAAGCATTTAAGAAATTTTCAGAGATTTTCCAATTTCGATGGAAAAGGTTTCTACTAAACTTTGTCACTGACGAAATGACGTCAGCGAAGCGAATTTCGGAAAAACATAATACTTTTCATTCAACAGCACCACAAACAATTTATCGAACATTGAAGTTCAATATAAACTGTATATATATTACAGATATGAAAAAAGTAAACCTTTCACTTATAGGTAATAAAAATATATGCAAACTCTGCTTGTATTCTAATGAATTGCTGAGAGATTTTTGGCAAAGTTTTGGAAAAATTGTTTTTAAGAAAAGTACACTTCGTCGCATACGAATAAACTACACGCCGAAAATGTAAAAACATTGAATTACTATTTTTACATCGCATTAATCAAATTTCTCTTTAAAAGTGTTTTTGGGAGCATTTCAACGATCCATTTCTACATAGTGATAACGAGCGTGGTCCAGCATCCATTCGACCTTCACATCCACTACTAAGTAATTGCAAAATGCTTCATTTCTACAAGGATCGTTGCACAAAGTCACAACAAATGCCAGAAATCGTTACCATGTTCTAAAACTTGAGAAATCCAATTGAAAATGGAAATGAATACTATTCACGCATGGATTATAATATACAGCAATACTTAATATTTTATTGAAATTGATGAAAGTAATCTTAAACTTTTTGGCAATTAGATTTTTTTTTGATAAGAACATTTTTTGCACAGTTATTAAGATAATTCAAATAACAGAACAGACTATCCACGACTTCTGACTATGGGTAATCCTCCAGGCTTAAAGTCTCGCAGATTTAGGATGTCAACGCACAGGTTCAATCATTCGAATGCTTTTGGTGGAATATACATTTTGAATGATTGCCCGTGATGTGTACCGAACGCAAACATTGGAGAATGATGTTGATCTTTTGATTTCCCAGGGGGAATCCAATGTGGATCATCATGATTGGCGGGCAACGTCGCGTCGTACTTACAGTGGTTACATCTATCATCGGGACATTTGTTCAAAATCTCTCTAATAATGAAAAGTAGTATAGTCATCCTACTTCTTATCAAAGTGTCAAAATATTAATAGCACGAGATTCTGCTACCTACCCTCATAGTACAAATTATTATATCGATTCGTCCAAAAACTTTAAGTAATCAATAGACAAGTAATCGATTACGATAATGTCACTCACGTGCCTAGATATCTTATCGCCAAATAATGGTATATTTCCTGATTAGCTATATATATCGTTTCCTTCAAAATATCAATCTCCACATCTGCTATTAATTTTCAATTTTCTTTGCAGCAACATCGATATATGAATCCAAATAAGCATATATATACTTTCCTTCATCATATACATATCGAACGAACATAAAACATCTCAGCAGCCATGAAATAAAATAACTCGTACATGATAAATTCCAGCACCTAAAGCAACTGGTAACGCAATTACGCTTCTCTCCGCGTAAATGTGCAATTACGTATTATAAAAAAAAAAAAAAAAACATCAAATCTAACTGGCTCCCGGTCATCAAAATCCATATCACACGCGGAAGTTCATGCCCGACCACAGTAATGCGAACTTTGCGATATTCCTTCCGCGCAATTACTTAAAATTACTTTTCGAAGCAATTCGGAATTGCCCTCGTCTCGGCTTGGTGGTTTCCCTTTATACCAATCTTGGCGCGCTTTTACGGCATGTGTTTTCCGAAGAATTTCAAGGATAGAAGTTTAAAGGAAACGCGCAAAAGAAGTACGCTACGGTCGAGACAGTTTTAGGGTGTACGCTGCCAAGGATGGAGTAGCACTTTGGACTCCTTACAGGATTGGCTCTTGGCGGTCGCGAAAGATATACGAAGTTTACAACCGCATTTTGTCGCAGTGTACACATACATATACCACATACCCTTCTCAAAACGCAATCGACCCTCCTGATGGCGGCACGCGCAAAAAAATAGGACAATGGAAAGTTTCGTTTCTCTATCTCTCACGGTATCTATTTTTATCCATCGGCCACTCCGATTCGACTCTTTTCTCTGCTTATCATGCTCTCACCTATTCGCCATCCTCCCTCTCGGTCCATTTTGTATATATGTGCTTTTACCGCGATCTTTCCACTCTTTCGTATCTGATGCATTCCCAATGGATTTTCACACGACGCGTTACTTAAATCATGTTTTCTGATATGCGTGATATAACATTTTATCATTTACGAATCGCGGCGCCGTAGACAAGAGTAAATGCCGTCAAAAATAGGACAGGAGCTACAGCTATTCGAAACGGAGTAATGCGGGAAAATGACGAACGGAACAAAAGTTTATTCGAACGCTTCGGCAAGCCTTTAATCCTACGATGTGCGATCGGACATTTTCCCTTATCTGTGACAAATGAGATAAGACAATAAACCACCGTATTAAACTACGGGTGAGGTTAGCACTTGTAAATCGTTTCCAAAACAAAAAAAAAAACAAACTTGCAATTCCTGCACGATGTTGCCACATTCTACACTTAAATTTGTATGAAATGAAGATCGAGTAATTCAGAGCGGTATCTTTCGTAAACCTTAAGAAACTGGACATAACCATGTGAATTAAAACAAGGCTAATATAAAACGTTTCGTTAAACTTATTATTTCAAACCCTGCAACCATCACGAGCACCGGTTTAGACCGGTTCGACCTTCTCGGTTTGTTTGATAATGATTTCCATCAATTTGTTCCTCTCGATACCGCACACGCTCGTCACGCAATCAAGCTCCATCAAACTTGCGTCGAGACTTTAATGTGTCAATTATTACGCAAGGAATCGAGTTTCGACTCGACTCCATCCTCGACGATCGAATTAACGGCTTCTGTTCAAGTTCGACTCGCCACAATCGGCATGTATAAATACCAACTGTACAAAATGTACAGACACTCGGTTTTCCTTTAAGTAAAGTTGTGAGAAAGACTGGTCACCTTCCGTAAAGTTACTTGCAGCCGACTTCCGCTCGAGAATGTAAATACGCCATAGTTTATGAAAGTTTGAATATGAGCTCGGCTCGGCGCTATACCCAAAGTCCAATATTCTCGCTTCTGATTCTTTGGATTCTATATTATCGCAATCTCACAGAGAAACTTACTGATCTGATAGTCCGCTATTACCGGTAATGTGCGGCCCTAACTTTTACACTTCTATAGCAATATGAAATATTTTGAAGGATCTTAATGTAGTCAGAGAAGCAGAAGTCATTTAAACAAAAAATAAACAAAAAAATGAGTGACCATTTAGCAATCTGTCTTATGCTTATCGCCGCGGGTCTGAACATCTTTCCGTAAGGGGTAATCTCATACGATATCGGACATATAAATGACGTCATTATCATTTCCGCCAATATCGATACAAATCTGGAAATAAAACGATTAAAATCTTTTTTAATCGAAACCAGCAATACGCGAATCACCCTTTCAATATTAATGACGGCTTGTAATACCTGACTCCAGAGACCTTGGCCATTATCGAAGTTCACCGTGGTACCCGGTAAGTCGTGGTATAGCATCGCCGGATAGGCGTAGGGTAGCACCACCCTGAACGTGATGTCGCGATATTGCGGGCTCATCGCCTACGGTTCCGTAATCCAGTCGTCGTCGGGCGACGTAAACGGACAACGTGCGGCCATATCGTGGCTTTGAACTTCCGCGTGTTCGATTGCACCTTAGAGTCTTGGGGGGATCGTTGCGACGCGTCACCTACATACGTATGTAGACACCCCTATTATCGCCCGACTACTATTTCCCGTGGACGAGATCGATACGAGAGCGATCCTGTCTGTATTCCTGTTGAACTCGAATAACTGACATGTCACCCGATAAGTCGAGCCCTCGACGCAGGTGCATCATTTAGCCCGATAAACAAATCCCAGAACGCTCAACCGGTTCAATACGTCGACTTGCCTTCAATTTCGCCAGTTATAGCATTTAGCCGCGTGAATCAGACGTAGATTATATTGATTTGGATTTTATTGATTTTGCACTTTTTTCTTTAATCTCGGCCGTCTTTTTCACTGGTACATTAGCACGAGGAAGGATGTAATCCAAATCAGTATTTGATAATTTAGTTACCCAGATTCGATGCTCAATCACAATCACAACCACAATATCTGGTATCATTTTACTACATTATGCGCAAGTCTGTGTCAATGTAGCAACGATTTAATAGATGCCTAAATTTTAAAACGATAAAGACTTTTCATCCCAACGACCGCTCGAACATTAGATGCTGCTTTTTAACCTTCGCACCTCGTAAGTAGAGTTCCGTTTACTTAAACAATCAATGGAGAACTGGTGTCGAATGTGGAACACCCGTCGGGTACGGATATTAACGCACTGACGTCTGCGTCGAAACGTATATAGGAGTAGATAACGAGCGGTATCGATTTGTTGGCGTTTTATCACTTATCGAAAGATCTGCGAAACCCGTGCGACATTTGCCGAGTACGTGAGGAAGCACGGTGCCAACTATCGTTATCATCTAGAAATTTGCTCAACGTACGTATACATTTTCACGTCGTGGTAATGGCGATTGATAACAATAAAAATTAAAAATAAATATTCGCATCAATAAAGGAATGTTGACGGTTATGCAACTCTAATATTGGATATCGATAATCCGAATACGAGAAGGAAGTTTATATGTAAGTCGTTCTTTGTGCAATCTTTACGGATCACTAGTTCATTCGAACAATGATTTTTAATTCCATCATGACTGTAATAACTTGGTTTTTATAACGATTGAAGAAATATTTCTAAAAACTTCGTTTATGCACTACGTGTGTAATGCCACCTTAATACATTAACCCTTTAAGGTCCAAATGTACAAATTTTCTTCGTGATTTTGTACGCGTGATTATCAGAAATAACAATTAACTTTTATCGCCATTTTGAATTATTTTTTTTTCGGAATACCACTATCTGCTAACAACTTCTTTTTAACGCGACATTTGTGACTTTTAGATGTGTTCTAATGCCATTGGACGAATATGGAGGATTGCCCATAATAAAATCCAAAAAAATTTAAAAAAAATCATGTATAACTTTTTTGTTGGCCAATAAAAAATTACTTTTTCTCGTAGAGTTTACATGCAAACATGTATTGTCAAACTTCTCTGCTTCTTTTGTAGTTTTAAGCATCATTGTAATACAATTTTCCGTGTAATACATTACGATACTTGGATACAATTCAGGTCGGACGATGCACATTTTGAAACAATAACAATGACAAACAAAAACAATAACGTACACCGAGTTTATCGAGCGTATACAAACATTATAATACCATTATCGACATCGCTGCTGGCATTATTTACGCCAGCTTTTGCCGAGAAAAGACGAATCTATTCGGTGCGACGAGTCATATATATGCGCACCGGTTTGTTTTAAGGGCGTTCGTCACAGCGTGACCCGCGTTTGAGGCGAAACCCAGCGCGAAAAAGGGACGCGTTTTAGTCGTCTTTGTCGACTCCCCGTGCATAAATAATCCATTCGTCATCGCCTCTATTCTTTGAATGAAAGTGCATATAGCCCTTTGCACGCCCGTGGCATTATAATTGCAGCCGCCCTGGAATCACGCCAACGGGGGGCGGCGGGGCGGGGGGGGGGGGGGGAGGCGAGGGGGGCGGGGGGGGGGGGGGGGGGGGGGGGGGGGGGGGGGGGGGGCGGGGGGCTCTCGAACAGCGACTAAAGACGTAACTATATAACCCGAAGACCTAATTTCAAATCGTTTTCAGCACGTAAACTTAAAGAGGTACACGTAAATCGGCCGGAAATAAAACGACTATTTACCATTGTCGTATTTAAATTGCTGGATATTATTTGCATCTAATTAGCAAATTCATCGCGATAGAAAAAAAAATTTTTTTTCAAAAGTTTCTCGGTAATTGGGATAACGACCGGTAGGTGGCGTGGAAACTCCAAAGTGAGCAACCGCCGTCACTATATGTAGGACTATAGTGCAATTACATTTATCTTTTTGATACCAACCGCTAGATGGCTCGAAAAGTGAATAACTTGCTATAGTAAGCGTTAATTTATCACTTTCATCGATAACTGCATGGTAAATACTATCCATCGTCGTAAAAACGAAATAAGAAGTGACTTTTCAGGAAAAAGACTGTTGGCATTATATACGTCGTCGCTATACCTCGGATAAAATTCTAAAGTTTCTTCCGCAGTGTGCGCTCTGGCGGGTGTCGGTTTATCGGATGCGTAAAATGCAATGGAAACTTTTGCCAAACTACGCTATATATGGCACCATTTTCAAGTTACCTCGAAAACGTCCACACGTCCGCAAACTGTCGCAAAAACGCAGAAACCGTTCTCTTGGAGCAAGCGACGTGGAAATAATAAAGCGAAAATTCTGAGAGCGCGGAGGCATCGGTGCGTGAACATCTCCGGATTTCCCAAGTATTTTCCCTCGTATATAAGAAATTATGTATTTGGCGAAGGTCGATCCGTCGTGAACAATTACTTTTCTAGATATTATCAATGTGTAAAATGAATAAACATGTCGACATTTTTAAAACATGATTATTGTTGACGTGTATACAGAACATCCAGAACTTGAAAACGTTTGGTAGGATAGTTCCGCGGAACACGTCGCAAACGTCAAATCATGTCTTATCTTTACGACGCGAGCACGTACCGTCCATTGATGTTTCTGCTGAGGACATCGTCTCACTTGATTTTGTGATTTCTTCTTTTACTCCGACACGTGATTAAATTTTGCAAAATGACTCTTATGGATTTACTGTATAACAATAAGACCGTGAGGAATACGTTGACTCGTCAAAGCCGAGAGTGAAAATACGTTATAATGAGATTTTTGAAGTTTTAGATACTATATATGTAGCTCTATATATACTAACAACTAAAAATTGCGCTGCACCATACGGCATTTTTCACTGTTATGCGGGACATTAGACTGAGAAAAAAAAGCATCGTTAAAATAACGACACGCAAGATTTTCCTCGACAGCGCTAAAGTAGAGTTCCGTGTCCTTAAATCAACAAGGCACCGCGGCGTATTCTCCACGGTGTACATGACGTACAATCTGTTGCCTTTCCGCATCTCGGTGTATAACCCACGGGCAGGGTAATGCGGAAAGGAACGTCCCGTATTTCATTGGTCATTAACTGCATGTCATATGTTGTTATTTACATTGTTACATAGCACGAAAATTTGGAAATGTCGATTTTTTTTTTTGGGTCTCCATTACAGATTACAAATTGATAAAAAATATTGGATTTATTAATGACACAAAAGAAAAATTTGTTTGTTCCGTATATTATGTCAACTGTTCAACATAATGGTTCCGCGGACATCAAAACCACTTGATAATCACACAGAGTTATTGCAGTTTCATTGAAGCACTCGTCGATCGTTCTAAACAAATTGTCGCGAGAAAAAAGATGACAAAAAAAAAAAAGAAAAAGTGCAAGGAAAAAGAAGGCAACTGAAGGCAATAAAAAAGTGGAGGTTATGTTCGGAAAGGCGAGCCTTGTGTGCGGAAAGTTGAATTTAAAGCTGCTCTCTCTTCCCTATATATAATGGAAGCCGGAAATATCGCGGCGAGTTTCCGAGGGGGCGGATGGCGAGGGGCACCGGCGGGTAGGTTTGACCCGCATTCGTTGGAGCATAGTTCGATAACTCCCGCGGCTACATTACATCGAATATTATGTGACTGCGCACTTTATCTTTATATTGAATTTAGGTATACGTCGACGGTTTCGAGAGACGGAAACTATTGCCGTCACCGCGGCACCAGTGTGTCGTACCTCGTTTCGCCTTCGGTGCATCCCTGAACGTTTGATCGAATTGAAAAGCGTCACACGCCGCAATAAAACGCCTTCGCTTATATATACACGTATATATTATACACACACACACACACGTATACAGATATGTATGCTCATTAGAATATCGCACTTTCTCGACTGGAAACGGGAAGCGTGTCTTGGCCGCTCTGTGCCGGGTGCATTTTGCCATGCAGAAATCGGATTGGCGAATTATAGCGCCGTCACACACACACACACACATATATAGCAATCTGAGTCGCGAACTGGGAAAAACACGCGCGAGAATGTACACCCTTCTTCGAGTCGATCGAGCGAAAACGAAATTTTCGACAAGCACGTAATACTCCGAACAACTTTGAAAATCCTGCATGTCCCGATATATTCCTGGTTATTCGTCGAGTGGTCTCGACAATATGGCGATAATCCCATTGTAAACATATGCTTGCAGCTACGTCGGAGTTTGCGTCATTCGACTCTAAAGAAACGTTGCCTCGTCTTATATAGCTTCGTCTGTTTGAACGCTGCGCGTGTATTGCATGTTTTATACGCAGACGATAACTATATATCGTTTTCCTAAATAATTTTCCTAAATTTCCGAATTTTCCTAAAATTCCCAAAATAGCACGTGTACATCCAATTGACGTCATTGATGCGCATTAATGGACGACGCTCCTTATGGATGTCCAGTTGTCACTGGCGAGGATGTCCATCAGACGTCCATTGTGTTGGTACAATGGGCGTACAATGAATGTCATTATGATTATACGCTCGTGCATGAATTTCAATTGAGAATTGTGGATTTTCTTTACACGTTCTACCTATAGACGAAGGAAACTGACAAACAATGCAGCGTTTCCGGAACGTTATGTAACATTAATCGCATTACTTTAAAGGTAATGAGAGCATCACCGCATCAACTTCACCGGAGGAAGCGTGCGATTTTAGGGTTCATGCATAATGCGACAACGTATATGTGGGAAGGAAAACGAATAGGCGACGTGACGCTCTGACGCGTCTAAACTATCATTTTGACATCTGATTACAACAGGACCATCTAATGGAATCTAATTTGACTCGTGATGGGCGACAACTGACGTAGGAATTACGGCGGTATAAACTCAAAATGATCGCAATTCACGTGAATCATCATTCAGCAAAACATATTTTACCCTTCTAAAATAAGTCATTTTTTCTCCTAGTGCGTTGTGCTAAAAATTAAAAAAAAAAGTTGATCCAAGTTTTTTCTATTGTATTCGTAATCCTTATACCGCATTGTTAAATCATAGTTCACTATATATATCTCGAAATGCCGAGAGAAATGCGTCAAAATAATTGCACCGAACAGAAAACACCTATTTTCGGGGGTAAAAAATGTCGTATACATTTAAAAAACCGGCTGAGTTTCGCGTTTATACCCGCCATGCGTAAATGGTCCTTCGTGAAACATGGATGAAGCAAAATACTGCGCATGCACACCACTCGCTGTGATTAAATAGTCGTCAATAACTACATGTCGTATTTTTTACCACTATGCATTGGTCTTTAAAACATAATATACATAATACAGTAGACCTCCCCTTATTTTAACTTCTCTTATTTTAACTCCGTCCGTTATTTTAAATTAGCTCCTCCCTCTATTTTAACTTTTTTCCCTCACGCGCCTCCCCGCCATTCGGACCATGTGATGTTATGATGGCGTGTTTAACCTCAACTACGAAAAGAATATTTGAGGTTTTTAAGTAAACATGTCAACCGGATCAGTTCTACGACCGCAATATGGAGCAACCGAAAAAATTGAACAAGGGCTCATTTTAAAGCTTAACGAATATACTTTAAAATGCCGAGAGCGCCTTTACAAAATTCAATATGGCGGTTTCAATATGGCGCCTACAAACTCTTAATTTGTATAAAAAAAAATTTTAAAACGTACATAAAATTAAAATTTAGATCATGTTTATAGTGCATTTTACGTATTCCGATGAATTTTTACCTACTAATTCCGACGGTTGACTTGGACTTAACTAACCATCCCATCTCTTAATATAAAAAGAGAAGGATATGAAAAATGTAGGTTTCTTTTTTCTCCTCGTAAATTTTTCCATATTTTTATTGTCTTCTACCTGTTTTTTAAGTTTAGAAAAAAAAATGAGCGGTGATGTAGCTAAATTCTAAAGCCGGATTCGCGTGGGGTAAGAGAAAATTCATCGGAATACATAAAAATCACTATGAGCATGGTCTAAATTTTAATTTTATTTTTTTAAACTTTTTTTATACAAATTAAATTTTTACGCGCCATATTGGAGCCGCCATATTAGATTTTTCCAAGGCGCTCTCGGCATTTCAAAGTATATTCGTTAAACTTTAAAATGAGCCCTTGTTCAATTTTTTCGGTTACTCCATATTTCGGTCGTAGAACTGATCCGGTTGACGTGGATCGTCCCATGTATATTAGTAATGTTTAATGAATATTATTTTAAATTTAAAATATGTATTATGAGCGAAAATATAAACCTTGAAGGTTTATATTGAAATTAGGTTAGACGTGTGATCATCTTTCTCTGTTAGTGGTAATAGCAATTGCAGTATCAAATCCGTTGTGGTACTAAATATACACAATTTATTTACAAATATATACGTGTAATGTATTAAATACAATATGTAGATATAATATATACTATAAAGATAAATAGACTTCATTATAAATTTATGCCGCGCCTCGAAAATTAAATTTTAAACAATTAGTCATTTTTATACATTTTTTTCTAAAAGGTAGTAAAATTTTTAAAACCTTAAGGTTTATTTTTATTTATTTATTTTTTTTTTTTTTTTTTGTTTAATACAGAAATAACGAATTTCACTATATTATCCTGTATAATACGAATATTACGCATATATATACGTATATATTGTACGGCGCACCTATCTACTTTACAAATTCTTACGAAAACAAAGACAGAACACGTCGTAAGAATCAAAGAATTTTTCAATTTTTCAAGAATCAAAGGTTTTCGTCAACAATAATTAAAATGTACGATATTTGTTTTCAATCAGAAGTAGTTTTAAATGCAGGCAGTACGGTATTGTTTATGCCTATACATGTACTTGGCAATACATATTGTTGTGTTTTTATATGTATACGGAATTTTAGTTACCACTACGATTGGTAATAAAAGTTTTTTCAAATTTTTCTCAGTGTATAAGAAAGGCTGCATGCGTTATTCGCCGGCGTATCGGAGAATGACCCGAGAACAAGGGGGTTTGATTAATTTTTTTAAACTTTCTACGCTCTATTATATGCCACGATGTGATGGCTTGAGTTAATTCAGCGCGAAGGTCAATTAACGCATAAATAAAGTCTGCATTCGAATAAAGACAACGTTATAACTGACATAATGTACGGGTACATTCGACTACATAATATGTATGTGATCTGACAAAAAATAAATAAATAAATAAATAACAGAGTTTATCTTCTTATCAAGTTATATTGAGATAAATAAACTAATTTTTACTAAATTATGAATAAATACAGTTAGAGAATGTACAAAAACAATAATTGTCAGAATTCCAGTATGAATGAAATTTAATATATGCAGAATTTAAATCAAGACATTTATTTGTATTTATTTTTATTTGTAAATAATATTCTTTAGTATTAGGATCTTCAAACAGGTTTTTACGTATAAAAAATAAAACAACCATTAACGTTTCGGCCTAACTTTGTGGCCCTATTCAAAATAATTTATTTCATTCTACAAAATATAATATTTATAAGACCAAATAATTTCAAAAAATAGATTTTGAGAAGAAATACTAAAAAAATTATTTACAAATATTATTCAAAAGGATCAACAAACTTCTTTTTAAGCCAATCTGATATCTCGGAAAAAAGGTTTAAAAGATATGAAAACTTCGATTGAAAATGATTAAAAAGGATAAAAATGGATTAATTTCTTTTGTATCGAATACTTCTTAATCCTTATTAAAAACCAAGTATTGCTGTTTAAATCGTACTTTTTTAATTCGTTTAAATTATATGAAAAACGGGCCACTCTTTCAAAACAGTTAATTCTTCATTTTTTCAAAAGCCATCTTTCATTCTCTGTTTTAATTTCTCCACTGCATCTCAAAACAGTGAATTTTCACTCAAGAAAGATTGAAAAATTCACATTTTTAAGATTCTTGAGTCCAATTTTCATTTCACGAAATTAAGAAACTCTGAATTTCAAATTACAAAGAATGAATTTTTTATTTTTTTATTTTTTTTTTTTATTGCATTCGGCGAGAATAAAAAATGCTTTCCTTTTACTGACGAATAAAAACAAAATAAAATGAAATCTTCATTTGATCCTGCAATTTCAGTAGGATTCAGAAATGTCGATACCGTATACAGAAATATTATTTTAAATTATTGCGTTAATATTACCGCCCGTACAATAGATGTAAATATGCAGACTGTATATTAACGCACCAGTATATAGGCGTTACAAGACGGCGCAAGAATGTTAATAATCTTCGAAATAAGCTCAGATACATTCCTCATTCATGATTGCGATTCGTATTAGACCGCGACATGAAACCGTCAGTCTATCACGCTACATGTATATATAGTATATTGGAAGCTGAATCCGAGCCAAGAGAGGAAAGCATGGGAACCGCGGGTAGCATCATCAATTACCAAGATACCATCTACAACGAAGAGTCAACCTGAATAAAACTACAACGATGAATGTATTTCAGAAATATGTATCACTACACTCTTTTCCATTATACTCGAAACGTGTCATTCTAGTCATTGCGTACGTATACGTACGTGCAAAAAAAATTATCGGGCATTCATCGATTAACAACCAGCATTATAAATGTGACACATTACAATATATGCATATATAGTTTGTATTGTTTTATATCCATTCCCCATTTGTGTGAATATTTCTGAAAGCATTTATCCAGAAGTGATAAAATTTGGAATGCTGAATGCAATGCGAAAGAGTAATAAAAATGCATGAAATTTATGAATCGCTTCATATTCTATACATATATTCCACAGATCTATATTCACTAATTGACATTGGATGTTCTGTTAAATTCCCATTTAGATAGGATTTAGTTTTATTTCGTATTTCGTCATTTTGATTAAAACTTTGAAATAATGGAGATTTCAAACATTTCATTTGATCAACATATATAACATATAAATAAAATAAATTTCTTGATCCTTTTTTAAATATATAGGAATAATAATCTTTTTGGATTGCTTGGATCGTAAATTAGGTTTATTATTGACAAAATCAACGTTGACGTTTCGGCCTAACCATTGTGGCCCTCTTCAGAAAAAAAATGTTATTTTAATCTTTTGAGTTGCTGTAGGAAACATCGTTGCTTTTAAATTTTCTTTCTTTCCAGTCTCAAAGACATTTTAATTATAATTTATTAATTTTTTTTCCTAAAGCAACTCACAAGATTTAAATCAAATTTTTTCTGAAGAGGGCCACAATGGTTAGGCCGAAACGTCAAGGTTGATTTTGTCAATAATAAATCTTGTTTACGATCCTAGCAATTTAAAAAGATTATTATTACTATACATATAACCTAATTGCTAAAATTTGTATAACGCTATTAATAATATTAATAATTTAATTTACGTGCTGATTCATTTATAATGTTGACGTCTATTCCCTTAGCCCTAATTTATTAACCCATTAAGTCCCACATGCCGATAATTTTAATGAATTTTTATATTATCTTTACCAAAATATAATTGCGACATATAACATTCGGGGTCAAGTTTCATGTTCTGTTGAAAAATGGCGTAAGAATCTATCTAAAATTGATCCTTGAACAGTTAGTAGACACCATTCTTTTCAAATTCGATTCTTCGACTAAAAATATTGTTGGATTTCAAATTTTTACATGAAACCGATAATTTACACATCCTTTTCCCTGCAAAAAGTGTTTGGAGTCCTACATTTCAAAATATGTAGAGTCCGTAATGAAAAATTCAACCACGGCATTCCCCAAAATTTCGGACAAACAAGAAATGACGTTGATGCTGGTGTATCCTCTAACGGCCGTAAATAGAGATAACACCGAACCATCACCCATCCAAATACATAGTAAAAGTAACAAAATACGTTTCAAGATACACGAACGACGCACATGAGCAATAGTATTCAATTAAATAGCGTCTTTAAATCTCATTTTTGCAATTTCAGGAAAAAAAAACGTTAAATTTTTCAGATTTTTTTTTGAAAATCCAAAATTTTCACAGACGAGTATCCGTTGAGTTAGAGGTCTAAAACCTCCAGAAACCTCCAACTATTTTTCGTAGAAAACTGTACCCCCAAGAACATCAAAAATCAACTTGGCGAATCCAAAATGGCTGCCGAAAGTCGAAAAAATAATGAAATAATGATTAATTTTTTACTCAAAAAGGAATCGCTTTATAACAAAAATTCACTTTACAAAAGTGTTTAGAATCAATACGTGTGAATTTTTCCAGGACGTTTGGGAAATTTTATAATTTTTCCGGAAAATGGCCAGAAACAGAGGCCCAAAAAAGCTTTTTTTCGAAATGTTCACCCCAGATTCTGAAAGTTGAGATGAAAGTTGAAAGGAAACATGGTTTGCATGATCATTTCTGACCGATTTGATTCTGCTATACAGCATTGAAAGTGGGCATGAGCATATGCGCACATTTGACGTTAATGGGTTAATAAAAAGACTTGAAAATTAATCTAGAAACGTACAATCTATACATAGAAAGAAGGTTGCTTATATAACCGGAAGGGAGCGAGCTATAGGATGGGCAAGAAATTCATTACTTTATGGGATTTTATATAAAATGCTGTAAAAACCAGAGGTCCAATCAATCGTCTTGAAGTTTATTCCAGACGCGCGTAAAATTCATAGGATATGCATGTAAATTTATTTTAGACACGTAACTCTACATGGAAGGTAGCTTACGAAATAGGGCAGAATTAAACTGAAGCTTTTTATACAACGCAAACTTTCCTACCAATTAGACTGCGGGTGAGACTTGTTCCATAGTGTTTTTATGTATCTGAAACTGCTGAAATCATATTTCAATCTGTAAGTTTTATGATGATCTTTATGAAACACTTATAATCAACCAATTCGATCATGCTAATTCTACCTTAACAGGTTACCAAGATATTAACTACTTGAGATATTACCTCCAGTCGTTTTTGTACGATATTTTCTGCTGTACAAACAAATTTTTGTGCAATTTGGAAAAATTAATAAACTCCCCCGATTTTCGATACGAAAGGGTCAGTAAGGTATAAATGTACCAGTTTTAATACACTTTTCAGTTTTAGACTATTTTCAGAAACTATACAGATACAATTTACTCATCTTCAAATGGATCAAGAACTTTCTTACCAACAACGTAAAGCTGCAGATATTAAAAAAAATTACTTTCAACCCAGCACATTAAAATTTTAATTGGAATAGTCAAACGATGTTCAGAGCAGACCTGAAATTTTAGACTTTTACCCAAGTTCTGCAAATTACTTCGAAACTATTGCCCGCTTCAAAATGCAGAAAAGTGCACGCATGATATCACGAGTTGTGATCGACTTATCGACTTGAAATTTGGTACACATATTCCAAGGAATATTATATATTTTACCATATCATAGTACTTGTAGTGCACATACGACTTTTTCATTACAATGTTACGTTAAATAGTTAACAATAGTTATTATAATTACTAATTATTATTAAATAATAACATGTATTTTCATCACGAAAATGTAGAAAAAATGTTGTTTTCGCCACCAAAGAGGAATTGAGATAATAACCCAAAAAACAGCCAAAAGACAATTACAAAGTATAGGCATACAATATAAAGACTTCGTGATTCGATATTCTGTCGGAAATGAATTAAATTCTAACAAATATTTTTGAATGAATCAAAAACTGTTTTGAATGGTTATTTCTGCTGTTGCGTATAAATAGCGCGAAAGATTAAATGATCACAGATGATCAAGAAAATATAATAATGCCAGGTTCCAGTCAAACCTGTTGTAGCCTGCCTGATTTGATACTCCATTGTGTCCCATTTCAAAGCAGACATATATATATTGAACTGTTGTATATAGATACGGTGTTCCCATTCTTGATCTCCGTGGCGTAATTCTGCGCAATATAGTGCAGTGTTCCTAATAAACGAGATGAATACTAAATCGGTGGAAAAATTGAAATTGTGTCTAATAAACGAGGTAAAAACAGTAATTATTCTGTGGTCGCTATCGGAAAAACCAGCTAACTCCATTTTTGAAAAACACAAGAAACAGTTTTAGATATATTTTACTAGTTTCTTTTTTTTCGAATTCATGTTATTATGCATGTGAAATGAAAAAAAAAACATGATTAGAGTTTACTAATTTTTCCTAAAAATTGAGTTTTTTTTCAATGTATTATTATATTTTAGCGACAGAAGGAAATTTTCGTGTGTTTTTATACAAAAAAACATTATTTAAAAATTGACACGTACATGTGTATCAAAAAATTATTATTGAATAATTCTTGGTAAGTGGACTAATTAAAAAAAAAACTAAATCATTAATGTTTCGACCGTTTATTACAGTCCTCTTCAATTAGAAAATCAATGGTTTGAAAAATGATTAAGGAAAAATAATGACATACATTCAAAGAAGTATTTCTGGCTTGCAACGAAAAGTTTAAAATGAAAAAATAAGTCTACAACGACAATAAACAACAAATGGCTTTTAAATTTAACAAGTATACAAATTCCAGAAAATATTGCAAATATTATTAGCCTAGGAGGAAAACATGCGGTTCATTCAAATAATATACCCAATTCTTGATTTTATATTGGGAATTGAAGAAGGCATTTCAAAAATTAAAAATGTATTAGATAACGAAGGAAACATTGTAATAGATGAAAAAAATATCTCTTATTAGTTCTATTCAAAATTATATTAACAAATCAAATTTTCATGCAGATTAAAATCAACAAAACATTAATAAGTTTATTAAACATTTTTTAAAAGTTAATACAGACATTTTTTTTCACAAAGGCAGATAAAGGCAATACAACAGTTGTTATGTCGAAACAAGAGTATTTAAATAAAATGGAAAACATGCTAAGAGATAAAAATACATGCTCCTTTTCAAAATTTGAGTACACTACCACCATTGATAAAATGGTTAATAGTTTAATTAAAAAATGGAATGATAGTGAATACATAAACCATATTGCAGCTAAGCGATTAAAAATGAACAATTCAGTTATACCTATAGAGCATACGGTTTACCAAAAATTCACAAAGAGGGGGACGACGTCTATCGTTAGACGTTGTGGCATTATTTACTAATGTTTCTACAGAATTAGCACTTTATGCAGAGAAAATGGGATAATATTTCGAAATTTACAAATATTCCATGAAATGAATTTTTTGAAGGTTTAAAATTGGTTCTAAATTCCACGTTTTAAATTCCAGGATGTAATTTATAAGCAAGTTTTTGGGATTCCTATGGGGTCACCATTATCTCCAATTGTCTCAGACAATGTTATGGATTTTTTTGAAGATATTTTAATTAATAAGTTACCATATTCTTTACCTTTATATTACAGATACGTTGATGACATTTTAACTAGTATACCACGGGGTTCAGAAAACATTGTTTTAAATATTTTTAACAGTTTTACAAAAGTAGGTGGGTTAGAAAACAGAATAAGATTTACAATAGAAAAAGAATTAAACAATAAAATTAATTTTCTTGATATCACGTTGATTAGAACCAAAAATGGAAATTTGCAGACAGATTGGTATCTCAAAGATACCTGGTCAGGTAGATATCTGAACTTTAGTTCTAATTACCCAATGTCATACAAATTAGGTACTGCATACGGATTACTTGATAGGGCATTTAAATTTTCACATATTTCTTTTCGAAAAAAGAACAATTAATTAAAGTATTAAAAAAAGAATACATAAAATATACAATTCACTCTAAATTAAATCAATTAAAAATAAATACCTTAAAACTACAAGTTTACCAGATGTAAAAGGTTTGTTGGAAGAGCTAAAAAAAGTTTTGAATAAAAAACAAATTAGAGTTGTACACAAACCATATAACACTAATATTGGAGGCATTAAATCAATGAAAGATACACTAGAAATCTTATTTCATAATGGAGTAGTACATCAAATTATATGCAAACATTGCAATTCCATCGTATGTGGGTGGGACGAGCAGATTGTTGAGAACACGAATTAATGAACACAAAAGAAACATATATAATTCAAAAGATAAGTATACAGGTTTACACAGATTAGAGACAGGACACAATTTTGATTATGAAAACGTACTTATTTTAGCAACAGAGAAAATACGTAGTAAAAGAAAACAAATTGAAAATTATTTTATTAAAAAAAAAAATAGATAATACTATTATAAAATTCTGCATTTTCAATTTAATCTAAGAATTTTTCCGTTTTCAAAAATTGACAAATGTATTTACTTTTAGATTTTTTTTTAGGAGGACTGTAATAAACGGTCGAAACGATTTAATTTTTTTTAATTAGTCCACTTATCAAGAATTATTCACTAACAATTATTTAAAAAATGGACAAGAGATGATTTCATTCTAAATTAAAATTTTACATGTGTATCAACTTTGATAAAGTATGTACATATTTTCTTGGTGTTGCAGGATCGTTGATATTTAATGAACCAACTTTTTGATTTCGTGGAAGTCCAAGGCTACTATGCATTTATCTTTTCTATAACCTTTTTAAATGACAAACAAAAGATTTTTCAAGATAATATGGAGTTACCTAGTTTTTGTTTAAAAAGTTCGTGTGATTTTTATTTTTTAAATCACTCTAAAATGTGATACTTGACAATAACTTCAATCCGTCAGAACAATTGTAGAACAACCCGTCCTAGATTTTCGATGGTTTTTCAATTTTTTTTTTCAAAAAGTCGAGTTATCTGGGTTTTCCTATTTCCCAGAATTTTACGCGCGTTACTCACAGAGATACCTTCCGAATAGGTTCGACTACACTAGAATTCGAAGAATGGACTGATGCGTATGATCATTGATCCGTGATGCAACTGGGCAGAGAAAATGTGTCAGTACATGGACAAAATCCATCACAGAACTTTTATCATTTTCGTTACGTATATAGTAATGCATGAAAATGAAACCGTGTATTACTGAAATTAATCATATTGTTGGCATTCTGTTATTGAGAAAGTAACACATCCGAGATGTGTTAATGTTAATTGGTATACGTGTAAGTTCTCTTTTCTCTTCTTCATATGGAATCTCGATATCAAACGCTAAAAATACCGAAAGTCCGGTATGCCCTCCAATTATTGTGAAATCGGATAACTATAAATGCGATTCTACGTGTCAATGTAGATTGAGTATCGAATTTTCTCTCTCTCTCTCTCTCCTCTTTTAACTAATTCAAGTATATGCCAGCCCATCTATGCAGGAGAGGAAAAAAGTCGATAGTCGATTCGTTTCACCGCATCACAGAATCGCACTCATGGTCCGGCGCATTTAATTAGTTGACGCTATTATCGCGGGCTTGTACAAAGTACAGCAATCATCAGGGCGCGCAAAGTGTATTTAAGCGCCCAACCAACACCATCGTTGCAATCCAATTACAAACAAATGCCCAATCAACAATTTACCGATGAATCGACCCAATCCCGAAGCATCGAAGCTCTGACTTAAGATAATCAATCCGCACGGCTTACACTTTTCGTATAATATAGTGCCATAGGGGTAAACAAATCGGTATAGTCAACAATTCGGGGATTCCCAAAACCTGGACAAAATCCTACAAGGATGTAGGATAGAAGACGAAGAAGAATGGTATTTCTCAACGGTAATTGTTCATCGAGCCTCTATCTGGGATGAAATCGACAGGGTAAAAAAGTCAATAATTACCATCCTACACCGTCGGGACAAGTTTTGCAAAGTTCGTCGGCGTCCAAGGCGACGATGCAGTGGCCTGAGAGCCCGGTTCGTATTTGCGAGTTGAGGAAGCGATTATCGATCGCAGATGCAAGCCATTCTGTGTATATACGCCGAACGATCGGCCAATGATGCGCCATTCAACTCTCGTAAGTTTTTCTCGGCGATGCCTCGCGGACAGCGGTGTGTCCTGGTCGCTTATCGATAGGATCGGTTCTCCAGGACCATGAGACTGAACCTTTTCCAGGTTGGACGGGCGGGAGGGGAGGGTGATACACGAACGTTAATTGCGCCGGGGCTTAGGTGGTGACCCATTACCGTTAATCTGCTAACCCGGGTCAATAAGCTGCTACACGCGAGACTCGTATATATGAAATAACGCGTATCGCTATATATACGTCCCCCGGCAGCGAATGACCGTGTGCGAGTGAATATATTCACGAAATGTATACGAGTGGGTGCCGTCGTATTACGCTGGATATTTTGCTGTGTACCGCATTGCTCCAGCACTGTGGCGGCATTCCGCTAAAAACCGCTGTTACCGTCAGCCGTGCAACGGACTTGGGTAAGGCGCATGCCATTGATTAATCATTCCCGGGATTAAACCAGCACTGAAATGTTGCGCTACTCGTTGGCGCAATATTTTTCACTCACAAGTTAAAACGCGGCTTGCTTACCGTTTGCGGTAAAACTTCCAAGGCTTCGTCAACTTCCGATTCTTCCGCGAGGCTTCTGAAGTCTCTGATGTGAATTCAGCAAATGCCAGCTGGCTGTTATTTGTTATTCAGATCGGTCTTTCTGCGGTTTCAATCGTGCTGTAATAAAAGCCTTGAATCCCGCAAAAACCTGACTGAGTTAAAGATGTAAGTATAGACAGCGATCACTGAAAACGTCACGACTGTCATGAAAATGTTTAATCAAAGTCGGTTTCTATATGCTGAAAATTTGATTTGAAAGTTAGACTACCCTAGTAGAGTGCAGTTTTTGGCCAGTTTCTGTCCAGTTTGCTTTTTTCCCTGTGTTAAAATGAGGTAGTCGGGTGACAGTACACCTCAAAAGTTTGTAGCGTATAAGTAGCATTAAAGTCATATCGTCGGTATATAGTGGATATAGAAGACAAAAAAAGATACATTCCCAGGTGGAAAATCGGTCGGGAAAAACTAGATTGCTACAAAATTAAAATAGGCCCTGGACAGCGATTTCTAGTAAAAACTATATAAAGGAAATGCCATCTATAGTTCTTAGACAGAATCTGAGATTTTACGATTAGAAAACTATATAGTCAAGTATATGTCTAGTTTCTGTCAATAATGTAGCCACGAGAGCCTCGAGCACATTCAAAGCATAACATCATTTGCTATGCGTTATTGAAATGTAGGAATATTATTGTTTTCGGTCGCTTACATGAACCAGTTGTCTCTGTTTATTGTATTTTATAATCTAGATGCATACTTAATCTGCTGAAGTAGTTGAGGGTTGTGTTACCCAAGTTACTGTGTAGAATTTCCGTAACACGTTTAGACACGTGACAGGTTAAAATATTAGGGCTAAACTGGAGTGGCACTATAATGGCTTGGACTTGTAACCTAACTATAATTATTTTTGGTGTAAAACTATAGACTGATACTGGTTAATATTCTTGCAGTAATATCTGTCCGGACACTAGCCGATTTTGCGTCCCAGAGTATGTCTAGTGCCCGACTATTGTCAGGAAAAACTATATCCAGGGCCTTTTTCTTAACCATATTCAATTTTCGGGAACATAAATATCAGATATTTCCAGTTCCTAGCCAGGAAATCTAGATAATTTTGAATAAGCATTACGTAACCTCTAAAATACAAATATATTCGGGGTTAATCAAGACTGGCACTGGCTTTGAACCAGATTAGTTCATTTAAGGTATCCACTTCTGGACAAAACTATATTGTTCCAAGCCAATCCCAGGTAATATTTTAATTTGGGATATTAACGGTAACCATAGAGCCTATCTAGGTTTCCCATCCAGTACCCGATCATTGTAAGGGAAAACTTGCCAGGAACTTTTTTTTGCCTCGACACAATTTCTACCTGGGTTGAAAATATGAAAATATATTGAAATATCAATGTCTCCTCCGATTGTCCCGAATTCAGAAATCATGGCCGTATCTGCCTTGTCTATAACTTTAGGTTGCTTCGGTTTCCACCCTATATACAGCTCGTTATATCAAAATTATAAAAAAACTACGCATGTAAACATTTTTTATTTTTTTCACAACATTTCTATATTTACTTTACATCATTATATGCTAGTTATTTATAAAGACGATAACTTTCAGTTTTCATTTAATAAATTACAACGTCGGTTTCACGACCGCTCTGTATATAGGGATTACGTGTTAATGAGTGCAGCATTGCACTTGAATAGTAGCAAGTAAATATTTACTTGTATTAAGAAAATGTTTCCTTCCTTTTACTAAATCTTACTTAATTCAAGAAAAACTTTTCTTAATTCAAGTAAATATTTACTTGAAAATAACAAACTTTTTTTTCAGTGTATCTTATTATTAATCCGTGATTAAGAAATTAAATTTTTCTTAAATAATTAATTTTAGACGACTACCTCCTTAAAGGTACCAGGGCGTATGCGCATTCGTTTGAGGGCAAACTCTATATCGAAAAATAGGTGCAAATAATGTTGACGGTATATATAGTCTCTTTCAGCCGAAACGCTGAATATGTATTGTTCGGTACTCTTATAAAAAAAAAAGAAGTTAGTTGAACTGAAGTTGATTTCATATATATGTGACCGAATTAAATTTGGTTAATGTATATATTTCATTTTAAAATAATATACCATTGCACTAGTAGAAAATAAGTCCAGTTTATGGCCATTTTTTTGGACTCCATTTCTTTTAACATAGAGGCCAGAAAAATTGGGCAGAAACTGGTGTCATTTTCTACTAGGGATGATTTCGAAATATATTAATCGATTAATTTGTGCAAAGGAGCTCAGTTTTTTAAAATAACATATACTGTATTAAGGAGATTCCAAAGGGCTTAATCGGTATGATAGTAATCTCTGTCAATGGGAAAAAGTCCGAACCTTCCGGACCCCTTTCCGTTGATATAGGACACTCAGCCTTCGCACAAATTTTTGTTGTTGTATTTGGAACCAAATGGAGGAGTGGCATGATCAACATTTTTTACGGTGTTCTAAGGGCCACCCTACTACTGATATATTATCATTATTTTATTTACTAACTAAGACAAAATTTCATTTTCGAAAATCACAAAAATTCTAAAATATTTTTTAGACAATTTTAATGAAAATTTTTAAGAAAAACGCGATTTTTCTCGTCTGCCTGATTCCACTACAATTTCCAATATATATTCGTATGTATGCATGTATATATTTACGAATATTCTGATAAATAAAAAAAAAAATGTTGATTCCATGTACAAGAAGACAAAAAATATTGACAAAAAGTAAACAAACTAATGGACAACGGTTGATAAAGTGATGGAGGCAATCGTTTGAAACGAATTTTTTTTTTTTTTTTTTTATATATAAAGGACAAATAAATAAAATAACAACACACATTTTGTAAAAACACTTTCCTGAGTGATGACAATCCATTCCACGTGCGAATGTGATGTTGTTTCGTCCGCTTTTCGCAATGATACTATTACAACGCTACTGTTATTCCGACTATAGACTGACCATTGCAGCATATAGTAATTCACTGCGTAAACTCAACTTCTTCGCGCGAACACGTATCCAATTGTTTTCCAACGAGTAGCGCGGGAATTCAAGTTCATATATGCATTACACGGTAGGAAATTACTTTTCATACGCCCAATATGTCTTATAATTTTGTAGACGATTTATTGAGCAGCCTTGAAGGTATTAACACAAATGTACTATCACGAAATTTCGTATCAGCTGGAGCATACATTTTCCCGATGTATCTATATATATATATGATATCATATATATGAGATTGATTTTCTCTCGATTTTTCGTTCATCATGGACATATGTACATATATGTACATATATATATATACATATATATACACAAACGTAACATAAGACTTCGATTCGTATAGAACCGAATCAAATCCTTTTTTATATTGCGATTGTCAACGTTTTTCCATCTAATATAAATTCCTACGAAATGATTCCATTCCTCAAGAATGAATTTGTATGCAAAAATGTCGCATTTCAAAATACGTCGGAGAATTTTCGATATGAAAATCGAACAAGTAGCAGAGAGAAAAGTTTGCTCAAAGATAGATGTTGCCATGGCTTGCTTTTTATATCAAAGTGCATATATATATATATGTATGTTCTTCTCGACCTTATTAATTCACATATTAGACAGAATATCTGTACCATGTATATATATGTTCGTTCAAAAAATATTACCCGCAAATATATTGCATGTATACGTGTGTGTGTCTGCCCTATATAAAAATAGATTTAAGCCGGTTTACGCCACTTCGAAACAGGTGCGCGCAACAGCGCTCGAGCTACTTTCGTGCATTAACATCCGATTATCAATCCTGCTTTTATTTATATATATGCGTCGTTATATAACAGGAGAAATTAAGTTTTACGAGTAATTAAAAAACAAAAAAAAACGCAGGTTTTATAGGCCCACTATTGATTAATCGTTGCTTACGCAATCATTTCCCCATTCATTGTTTGCACTTAAAATAATAATTCGTTCATATGGGGGTTAATGACGCGTTATTATTCAAAGTAGATTTAAACGCAAAAGCTGAATGAGTACCACCGAGAAATATAGATATAATATAAAAATGCAATAATGTTGGAGGCTATAATAAATTCACTAATAACGCAGTCATAATTTGAGCAGATCAAGAGCTGTACGTTTTGTAATGTCCTGGCATTTTCGCGTTACCGACATTTTTATTTCTTGTTCATTTTTTGTGCTTTGTAAAAGCGTCATCAATTACGAAATGTTTGTCGTGCACGATCTCTCATTTGCTGCGCTTAAAAAGTTAATAATGATATTCTGTTATTTTTTCGGTAGTTTTCTGCATTTTATGATATAATTATATCTGAATCATATATGATTTATATATATGGATCATATATATTCCAGATATAACAGGAGAAATTAAGTTTTACGAGTAATTAAAAAACAAAAAAAAAACGCAGGTTTTATAGGCCCACTATTGATTAATCGTTGCTTACGCAATAATTTCCCCATTCATTGTTTGCACTTAAAATATCTATATATTGATAGATATGGTCATATGTAATTGAGATATAAGGATATATGACCATATATATATGTATATACTTATATCAGGTCAAAATACGTATATAATTATATATAATTATATATAATTCTATTGATTTATAATTCTATATAATTACACAATTAAATATCGTTATATCTCATTTATATATGACTATATCTAGAACATATATGGCAGATATAATTATATATCTGATCCATTTTTTCCCGGATCATTAATGTAGAAGATTTTTTTTTTTTTTATTATAGATCTCCAATATTTTCCGTCACTGTTGTCATTCCATTACGGAATGATGAAAAATTTACTACATTTTTTAACTCTTACTATCAGCAATACTTAACATTATCATAAATCATCGAAAATTTTTACAAAAATATACCAATTACTTTTTTATCATCGAAATAAGAACCTGCACTTGAAATGATAACAATTACATGCAATACGTGAAATGTCGCTTTATTGACGGAGTGAAAAGTTGTCTCTGTTGCCAGAGTAAATTTAGGGAGTGACACAACTTCCATTGGGATTGTTCTTTAATGTTTCATTTAATTTCATAAATTTTAGGCAATTTTCCATTCATTTTGTCGAATTCCGTTCGGTATAGTTTATTGTCGTTGACATTTCTCAAACATTACGATAATACAGGGCGCCTCTAATAACGAGAATGTCTACTGGATTATTTCCCCAGTGAGTATTTCCAAGTATGAGGTTCTTCCCTGATTGAACGCTCAATCAGTTTACATGGATAATTCGACTCTTCGTTTTTACAACATCGGATTATCCTGATTTGTACGACGATGGTACGATATCCATATAAATTTACAAATATACATAATGAAGATCGACATTTCCAATGCACGTAAATATCAATAGAATACGAAATTTTTCTCGATAATACGAGGAAAATATTCCCGAACGGAAATTTTTGATCAGGCCTTTTTCAGGCTGCGTGAAAGTATTTCAGGGCAAATACTCTGAGCCTGATTTCAGGTTCTGTTCAGGTATATACATCAGGGCTTAGTCAGGCACTGTTGTCTATTATTATTATTTTTGATATCGAGACTATTTACGTAAATACTGATCAGGACCTGGTCCTAAAATGAACCTAATCGGACACGCGTCACTATTGGCGGGTCAGGATGAAAATTCAGGCAGCCTGAATTTCTGCTTGGTATTACTATTAATGGAATTACTGAATTTTTTGGTCGTATTCCAATTTTTTTTTTTTTTTTTTATTCTTTGTTTACTTTGACGTTGCGAGTAAAGAACGACAAACAACGTTAGTCGCAACATAGAATGACCTCTAATTTTCGCTGTGTCCTTTTAATCTCGATAATAGAACCACAAAAGAAGGATGATAGTGCCATAATTATTATATACCTGTGGATTTATAATGAAAACCTGCTAGTGTTTCATTTAGAGAAACCTGTGTAGAAATTTATGTAGAATTTTCTACTCTCCTTTTGGACTGAAAACATTTTGTCGTCAAACTCATATTTTTCAAGATATATTGCAGTTACAATTACGAAATTATGACTAAAATAAAAATTGTATATGTTTTCGATTTGTTATGTTTTAGGTATCTATATAGGTGTAGGTTTTCTGCAGTTTTTCTACACCATTGCACTACGAATATAGGTACATGTAAAAGACGGCTGCAGACGCAACTAAGGCTAATGAAATGTGACAGAGTACATGAAATGTAAAAATAAACGGAATGATTGTTTGATTGAGAAAAATGGGAAGTGTGGACCGCATGTGAACTGATCCCTGGGCTCTAAAGATTTATAAAAATCCTCTCTGATAACGGCTTGGGAATGCCATATCGCGAGAGTTAAGCGGGGGTTCGGTTCGAAAAAGAATGCTGGTAACATTTTAGTGAAGAACCTTAACTCTGGGCGCTATGTGACTTTACCAAACAGGCCAGGGAGTGTCGAAGGTGTAAGTCTAAAGCGGGAGTTAAGGTTCGAATCGAAATCACGAACCACATAAAATTGAGGGAAAATTTAAATTAAAAGTGCATACGGTTCGTCAATTTGTCACGTGTGAGTGACGTAACTTGGTAAAGCTAAGAATGTTTTTACTGTCGTCAAGGACCAGAGCGTTTTTTGTTAAGGATTTGATTTTAAGAGCTAGTTTCCTTTCATTAGTCTTCGATAATTATTACTGAAATAAACTTGATCTCGAAAGTAAAAACGTGTTCCGCATTATTTCGCTTATTCTGACGTAACAAGGTACATGCAAGAAACTAAAAAAATTAAATTATTTTTTAGGGTTTTTTCAAAATGTCAGAGTCAATACGTCCGATCGACGAATTTTATTGTCATAATATTCGTAAACAGGAAGCAAAAATACATCAAAAGGTATACTCCGTTTTCTTTTTTGAAAAAAGTTTAATCAAAGATTCTTTAAAACTTCACTGAACGCAAAAATGGAAGTAGTTAAAAAATGATTTTTGGCCGATTAAAACTGTCTTTTTTCTTTGGAAACAATAATCCTTTCTCTAACGTCAATAAACGTTTTAAATCTTTTCAAGTATAATAAAAAGATTTTTTTCAAAGGCCGGATTTTCTGATATCATCCCCTATACATTACTATACGTATGACAATCGCTTTATATTAGCGGTGACCGATGGAAAAGCAGTTTCCCCAAAGGCGGTGAAAAAACGGTACTTGAACGATTATTGGAAAAGCCATAAAAATGACTTCAGTGCGCGGCGCTTAGAAGATCGTTACGTCGAAAGTCGCTAGGAATCGCAATAGACGATGCAAATCTCGTCTAGCTCATTCAGTCCTACGATCGAATCGTCGGCGGCATTCTTGGGCGGGCGGTGATCAATTTTCCAGCGACCGACTTTTCTGTTGGCTCACCCCTACTTGCTCCTATATATGTATATCTAGCGCCCCTCGAGAACCAGTGAAATCTTCACCCTCGCTGCTGGGGCGGCCGCGGTGACCTTTTCACGTCACGTTTTCTTCTCGAACTCGTGCGAGGGAAGAGGCGTTGATTCTCTCTGCTAACCCCGATTTTCTCCCTATTCTTGTTTGATACAACCATCCGAAAACAAAGCCGCGCATAGGAGGAAAGTTCGCGTCCTATAGGAGGAGATCCGAATCGGAATTAAGAAAAGGCTCTGCAAATATTTTCAAGCGGAGCGGTTCACTTTTCGCTCATAAATATTGAGAAGGTGACATTGAATTAAGAAGGCAAATACTGGCGGGTATTTCTGAACCAATAACTTTCCTTGCATTCTTTTGTACTTCGAGTATCTAAAGCGACACTCAAAGTTTTCATGTTGAACTACGGCCGCCAAGTCCTTTTTTGACGTTTAACATATTATATTTTGTCGATGATCTATGTATAGAATATCGGCTACTCGCATTGATCCATTTCAAAAACCAATGACATTTAGATTTTCATGATATGCTTTTCGAAGTCTATTTAGTGGATACTAAATTTAAATGGATACTAAATATGTATAGTCCACACGTGCATTTTTGATATCTATTATTTTCATTCGTGAACTACATCGCTTTCGTTCAAGACCAGAATTTTTGAATTGCATTTTTAGGTCCATCACTATCCGAAATGTACGTGGTCGATTGATAAAAAAGCATGGTGATATTTTGTTATTCTAGTTATAAAATTCAATACTTTGATCCAGTCTTCGGTGTGGGTCGAAATAAACATATGCGTTTCAAACAATAAAAACACACGAACGGACAAAGTCAGTAAATAATTTTTAACGCACAGCTTTTAATTACCATGAAAATTGTTTATTCATGCACTGTTTATATTGCATACTAAGGAACCATTCTACTAAAAGTGATAGTTAATCCTTGAATATTGATTGTCGAACAAAAAAAAGAAGCTTAAACAAATCCTCGTCAATTTTCAATCGAAATCACCATTGATACGACGTAATTCCTGTAGTGCAAAATAAAAATCTAATCGAACCGCGTATAGTTGCAACAAAACTTTTCCAATATAAATCGAAAAAAAAGTAATCGGTCAATAGAAAAACGACTGCACGAGTTTCACTCAGACTGCCTGTAATTGCCGCTCGATATCCAGGCAGCAGGTAACAAGGTCTAAATATCAACTAGAGTGTTGATAACATGCTGCTAAAAGAAACACGTAACATACGAAAATATGATATACAAAACGATTAACAAACAAACATCCGTAGTATATATGATCGAGTAATAATCGATATTTGAGAAGCAAAGCACCGGGAATTCCACATGGTTACAATGAAATTAATGAATGCTCGCGACTGTGGCCTGAACGGCAAATGAGCACAAATTCTTTAAAGATGACCTCTAAATATCCCGACCATGCCAGACGTACGTATTTAGTCGCAACGTAAATTGGAAGCAATCTATTTTGGAATTTACGAAATTAACAATCTACGCAATTAATTCAGCAGCTGCCTGCAACAATCCGTTTATAATAGATAAAAATTTACTCGAGGCTTCTTAAATTATTGACCGACAGACCCGTCCGGAACCGTGCCGCGAAATATACCTTCATTACTGAAATCCCATAATCCCGACAGCATCTCCCGCGGGACCTACCCCAAGTGATGTCGTCGAACCAAAACTGCGACGATCCTGGTAGATGCTCGGGTCCCTGGGCGCCGAGAGGCGGTGCTGGTTCAGGTGGTGGATTACACGGCCCGTGAATAAGACAACCACTTATACCAGGCTGACCTTGCCTGGCGTTGGTAGCGTAAATCATTTCCGTCGTTTCCTCAAACTCCCCGTCCGTTAGTTCTTCGTCCGCTTCGTCCCTGATAAGCTTTATCCTGGACGAAGTTTGCACCAGGACGTCGTGCGGGTCCGGATGTTGCGGGAAGCTGGGGATGTGCTCGACAGATGGTGGCTCATAATCCACCGAATCGCTACTGGGTGACGGCGGGTCGTGGTACATGGACGCGGCGCTCGGCCTGCTGGTGGTGTGGAGTTCGCGAGGCAGCACCTGGATCCCGGCGGACAGCGTGTCCGGCCTCCTGGCGCCAGCTACCGCCGCCGCTGCGGTAGCCGCCGAATATGAGTAAAAGGACCCACCTTGAATCATCCTACTGCAGGGAGCATCCTCGCCGGCGGTGGCGCCAGCGAGCTCGCCCTGCATCTGCTGGAGTGTCGAGCATCCTTGAATGGGATCGCTGATAGCTACGCCTGCGGTCGATGCCTGTGCCGGATATGTCGGCGGGCTAATCGTCATCGGTTGACACGACTGTGCGCTCTGTTGATGATGAAAGCTTTGCTTGTCCTTGTCGCGACGAGGTGAGCGACCGCGATCGCTGACGGAAGTCGCGCTCCAGTAGCCCCAAGCCATTCTGCCCGACGTTTGATTATACCGAGACGGTCACGTGTTGTGCTTGTCGGGACGCGATACCGAGCACCAGGAACGTCTTCGTAGATCGACCTGGTGTTTCCCTCCGTTAAGCTCTTAGGATCGCACCGCCTGTCAACTGTGCGAGCCTGACTTGCGACGTAGTTGTCTGGCTTAGCTCTGCTCCTCCCTTGCCCTTAAAATCTCTGGAGAGGGAATCGTAGAGGGCACGGAACCGGCGCGGCGATCGATGCTCCTGGTCGACGTCTTCTGCGCGCCTCTGCTCACTCAGCCGGTTAGCGAGGCTGAACGATCCCCGAATCGACTCCTGTATTAACACACGTACACACACCAACCCGAAGTCCGCGGTTTAATCCTCTCTCGGCCGACCTGAAGAGATTGGCGGCTGTTCCTGCACGATCAGGGGGTGGAACCGAGCAAAATTCCCGAGCCTCGATTCTCCTTCACGTTCACGCTCACTCTCCGGCCGATTTTTTAAGGGTACTCTCGAACGACAGATTTCCCATCCCACTGGGAATGCAATCAGGACTCTCCGCCGCCCGTCCAGGTGATACTCGAGAAACTGGTGGTTCGGACCGAGTTGTGGATATCGACTGCAGCAGAAACGTTACTGCCGCCGCCCGGCGCGCGCTACCGCACCGCGGGTGGAACGCGCAAACTCGGATGGCGCCTGTTATCCGTCTCTCTCGTGTATACTCCCGCTCACACGTTTGCTCTTTGGCAAACCCACGCAACTACGGGATGAGAACGGAGTTGTTACGTGCCCGCTCTAGCCCCGTTTCACCCCGGTCCTCCCTGCCAATTTTCCATAATGCGAACACCGGATTCTCTCGCTTGCTCTCCAGTTTCCCATTATAATGCATCGAGTACGCAAATGTCACGAGCGTGAATGCCAGATGCAGCCGACGAAGCGCGTAGGTAGGCCACCGGGTATTTTCAGAGGGGACGTTCGAATTGGAACCGCGATCGGGCGAGGTTTAAGCATCGGCGCGAACTTGTGCGCGCGATCCTTTCGGCTCCTGATGTTTACCGGGTTAATAAAACGGGTCGAGAACTTTATTGGCATCGCATCTCGAACTTTGGTCATTTACTTCGGCGCATGGCTTCGTTCGCCCTGATGATGCATTTCTGACGCTACGAGTGCACGACGGCACCAACGGCAGGCTATCGACGATATCGTTTCGGACTGCATGCCTCAAGGCGTAGTTTCGCGATCCGATACCGCTGCAAAGAATCGATTTCGAGCACAGAGTTGGAAAATCCGAAAAACTCCCGGAGATAGATGCGATCTCGTTTCAAAAGCAATTCTTCTCGTTGGCTGTCGTGTAATGTAGAAATTGGAGATTGACGAGCGAATCGTCGAAATCGATACAGTGAATATCAGGATCATGGTCCCTTTGGAAAAAACAAAATGTTCGATTGCCCCTCAAAACGATTTCAAATCACTCCAAAGTAACCTCAAAATTATTTCAGATTTTCATCTTGATTCTATATCAGCTGTACTTGTAAGCTTTAGGCCCGTAAAACTATACCTACTTGGCAAACCTTCTTTTGAAGATATTTGAAAAGGATTGATCCAAGGCCCGGTCAAAACAAAAATTGTCCGTTCGAGTTATGCCATTTTGAATATCGATTTTAATTTCGATTATTGTTCTTATCCTTCATCACTTTTAATCAAACGGTCCCTTTTTTAAAGTAGGTCTACAAACATTCTTAAAACGAAGGACATATTGAAAGATGAAACTTAAGACATCTCTTATGTCGTGTAAGCAGATGTATGTCATCTTCAGTTCTGACTTGTAACAATGTTCCACTAACCGTGAATGGACAAGACTTGTTGCATGTCACTAGTTGACTAAGGAAAAAGGAATAATCGTCAATTGCAGAATAGCAAATTAATGATCGTCACGATTGAGATGAAGTTGATGCGAGTATAATGGCAGTGGCAAATCTGTTGATGTCGCGGATACTAACTCGGGCTCATCTACAAGATAAAGAATCGCCATATATTAACGACTTTACGGGGGTTTAACTGATTACAACTAAGATTGCGCATCCGTTGAGATTTTATTATTGGCACCTAAAAATATGAAACTTTTTAAACATTTCTGTTATGTTCAAAAATAAACAATGAGTTTTAAAAGAATACATATTCGAGGTTATATCATTATCATTTATCGGACATGCGCATACCTATTGTAAGTTAAAATATTGAATTTTCAGAGAAACGACCATTCCATATACTCTCAGAGGATAAATTGGACCGCATAGGCATCAACTGTCCTATCGAAACGAATTGCGTCATCTTTACAAGTCCATGTCAAGGTATGTATGGGAGTGACATCAATTGCGTCATATACGTTATATAAACAATAATAACAAAAAATAAATAAAAAAAATTATTGATTTTAATAATTCTCTCTCTTGCTCTATATTATTCTTGTTCTTGTCCTATACAATTGTTTTATTATTCTACACATTATTATATAATAATAATATAACTCTTGGTTGGATGTTGTTTAAAATATGCGCTATGTTATATATAAAAACAAAATTGTAATATATATATCTTTACGCCTTCAGATCCTTCTTCAGAACTGATACAATCCCAGCAAACACTAATTGTAAAATGATGTCAAAATGTCTTCATTAGCACAATTCGTGCTAGTTGGGATAATTTCCAAACTAATTTTTTTTTCTTTAAATTATTTTTTTACCTAAGCTTGCTTTTCAACCTGATGACGGTATTCATTTTTTATTAAATACGTGTATTTAAATTTAGTATGCAGTTTTTATACAAACACACACACACACACACACACATATATTTATCCAATTAAATATGTTGTATATATATATACAACATATTTAATGGCATGAATTGACTTATCACTTATTCGAATGGAATATTCACTCTTTTGAAATTTAAAGGGAAGGACATTTCCACTCGAGGGCTCGAGTAAAAACAGTAATGAATGCTTCTTCTTGATGGCTTTAATATCGGGTCCTCGGATCTTCTCAAATAATTTCAATTTCGTATTACACGTTCTACGGAGGAGTTTAAGTACGACTAAGAAGCATCACTTATTCACACTTTGCCGTTTTATCAAGTGGCAAGTGTTGGGAACTAGAAAACTCGGTAATTATTCACATTGATTTCTTTGCATGCAGATCCGAACTTGTAAAGCGCTGAGAAACTAGAGCGACGATTTCTCGCGGACAATGTTGTTTTGCCGATACCCGAGTGTCGATAAAAACCGATTTGCTAATAGAGATTCAGCGAGATAATTCGTTATAGCTACTGGCACACTTGTTGGGCGGGGGATTATGATAACGGTATATTATACGACCTAGCCATAAATGTTCTTCGGCAGAATGGTCTCTTGAGTATCAATCATCACCTACTGATTCTTAAAAAAAAAAAATACACAGTTATATCGTAAAATATTTATTGCGAAAGAAGTACATTTTGAAATGAGAACATAATCGTTTTTATCATTTTATCAATTGATGGGAGAAAACTATAAGTAAATTGGTCAAAAAAAAAACACGAAATTCTTTTTATTTGCTACATGTCGAAAGAATAACATCTTGAGAGTTGTCTGGCAAAAGGAGAAGTCGAAATTCGAAAAAAAAATAACGGGGCTATCGCCCATTGTGGAGATGCACCTGGAATGCCTGGAGCGGTATATACCCGAAACGATTGGGGCAAGGAATTCTTGCTCTATCAGGGATTGGTGAGCCTGGAATTGCTGATTATGCATTTTATCGTATACCTGATACGTTAAACGCGAAACTGCATTTTCAAAAACTTGTTGACCTATCGACATGATAATTGGTGAGGTCTTTAGTATTATCGAAAGGATATGCTTAAAGTTGTAGGGATATGGCGTGAACGAATTACTTTTTTTTAGGGTATAAAGAGTGTCGAAAACAAAAATCGAAAAATTAATTTTTCACTAATTCCTACGAAATATTTACTTTTGCATTTTATTATAGGTGCATTCTTTGTGCAAACTTGTAAATAAACTTTTTGGTTTTTTGTTTCAGACGAAAAAACGCAACGATGGCAGCCTATTTCCACCTCGCGCAGACGCTAAATGGTGAAGCTTGTAACGACGGCATTTTCTTTTCGAAAAATTAAACCATTGGACATTTTTTATACATTTTGGACTTTTTGTTATATGCATTTTCAAGTTTTATATTTAGGAAATGTCTCAATATTAAGTTGAGTTTTAAACATTCGAATAGTTTTAATTAATTTAAATTCAAAATCATCTTCGATTTTTTAAATTATTTTTAAAAATTGTATTATTATTATTATTATTATTATTATAAGGAGTAAATCACTTGGGACAATATAAATTTATAAAGTAATTAACATAAATAAAATATTAAATCATAGAGTTTCCAATGCGACAAGTACTTATTACAATTACTAATTGTAAATTTACAGTTTGAACCTTCGTCGACTGCCGGTGTTTATCTTTCGACATTTTTAAAATGTATTTTACAAATGAATTAAAAACCAACGAGTAAAATATATCTCTCCTATATATTCGTTCTTAAAATTAGCTGTTCTTATACGCGGATCACAAGCCGTACCTTTGATTGATTAAACTCGAGTACATTTGATAGATGCAAGTACTCTCATGCACTCACTGTCTCCTGCGATTGACGTATTTGCGCCATGAAAATGACGTTGCTATTAGAAATGAACATATGCTGGATGTTATTGTATATGAAAATAAATGTCATTATATGATGAAGACTAAATCAAAGTATGAATGTCTCATAGGAAAATGTGACAATTATTACTTTAAAAAATTATTTTACTACTTATCAAGAACATAAGTTTCTGAGCCTATCCTATTTTATCCCTAGAACACTAATGTTTTCAAGCGATTCTTATAAAAATTAACGAAAATGTTTTTCCATCGAGACGTGAAAAATTTCATTTGTATTTTTCCTGCATTTTGGATCTCCAAAAACATTCCAACACTATTCCAACACACTATTCCGAAACGTTTTGAAGGACTGAAAGGAGATGATAACATTTTCGCAATATTCATCAGCAGCGGCGTGGGCCACGAAAATGCAGCTTCCAGCTTGAATGGTACAATAATATTCGCCGTCGTGGCAAAACAAAAGTCCCAAGGAATATGGGCGAGACAAAACTTCGCAAATAAGCAAAATTCTTGTCGTGCGCTCGTCTTCGCGAGCAGTTCACCCTGAATTAATAGGGGAGGTCCTTGTCCAGGCGAAGACGCTTTTTGTCGTCGGCTTTTGGCCGTAAAGCTCGGCAAGTTCCGTCGCGCTTTCGTAATTAATTAAGCTTCGGTCGAAAGAAAACGCGACGCCCTTGTATGCAGCTATGACAATGAGAAAAATTCGGTATATATAGGCGGTCCTTTTCAAGTTTTATCTATTGTTTGGAAGGTCTTTTTGCCCGAATCCTTCAATAAATGACTAACACAACGACTCGTATGAAATTATGAATTTTTACAAGGAAATTTTTTATTGCGATTATTTATAAGAGTCGATTCTTCAAAATGAAATATTGCAAGAAAATTACTTTATACTATCCTTTTAATAATGTTATTATCAATGATATTATCGTCGAAAGAAAGGATTATAGTTTCTGAAAAAAAAAAAAAAACCGAGTAGAATTCATTTTTTTCTGTTTATGATTGAAATTTTCTTCAATGGGGTTCTAAAGTAGAGAAGTTAACGACCTAACCTCGCAATAAGAAAAATGTAAATTAAAAATGATTGAAACGTTTTTTTCAAAATTTGGGCTTTGGAAGAGTGATTTTACAAAACGTACATATAATCCCCAAAAAATACCGGTTAAATTAATTCAAAATTAAATGAGAAATTTTGAGAAATTAATTGAAATAAATTATTTTTGTTGAAAATAAGGGAAAATAAATTATTTCGGATAATCCTCGTTTAATTTTCAACCAATTTCAGTGATGTTTTTTGAGGATTGTATATGTTATGCAGAATCACCCTTCCTATGCCAAAATTTTGAAAAAACTTTTCAATAACTTTTCATTTATACTTTTATTGTTGAAAAGCTCGGTCTGTAACTGTTCTAGTTTAGAACCCCCTTAAGGTGGCTTGGTCGCATAGGAGCGTATATTTGAGGTACCTAAACGGGGCCTGCAATATTTATTGAAATACAGTTACTGTTCGAGTGGAAAACGAAATGCTAGCAAATAAAATAATTAACGAACAATAATATAATCAAATTAACGTGAGAATAAAAAATGGTTACATATGAATATACGCGGGTATAGTACAAACCACTACAAGTTAATTGCGTTATTACCATCAAGTTTGATGCTTCGAGAAATTAGTTCGAAGTTGTTTTTAATATCAATATTTGAATTCGATATATTGCACCATGTTTGGATTACTTCTTCGAACTTTGGTGAGCTTCGAGACCCGAAGCACTACGAATTAATTTCATATGCGATCGACTATCATTTCTAGTTCGAAGTAAATATTTATTTCCTCAAGTATTTCCAAGTTTGATTGCTTTTTACGTATATATAAAAAATTATTGAAAACAGTTCTTTTGACGTTTGCGAATTACTATACTGCATATAGGCAAATCACCAATATACTTTTAACTTTTATGTTATGTAGCATTATATGAAAATAATATAGTTTATTAATGAAACATTTTTACTGTTTCTTGACATAAAGTGTATATAGGTCTGGACATATACGTGACAAAAAAAAACCAAAATTTTTGTCGTCTATTTTTTAACGATATTTCACGTAAGCCAAAAATTCGAAAAAAAATCCACTGCAAAGCGCATTCAAAATCGCAACTTTTATGTATTATACATTTTTTTCTTAAATCGCAAATTTTTAAAGATGAAAATTTTGAAATTTTTGAAATTTTGTTTTGTCTAAAAAACTTCTTCTTTTTATCGTGTTTGTATCTTTCATTAATATGTCATAAAAATTTAGACAATATTCAGGTCAGTCAGGCTGTTGACCATTCGATTTTGTATGTGATGCCTCAATATATTTAAGTCAATATATTCAAGGTGTAACTTGTTATTTTTATTTTATTTTTATTTTTTTTTTTGTAGATGAAGTTAAATGTAGTGCATTTATATGAATGCGAAATAAATCGATATTATTCATACCGTGGTAACTGCTATATAATTGGAATGTAAATAAGAGGCAAAATAACATAAATTTGTGTGTCATACTCTTCTCTCTTTTTCTATTTCGTTTAATTCGAGTAGGTAGTGATTTATGATGATTTTTACTTTTAAAAAATGAGAAATTAGTGTCCATGGCACATACATAACGAAGTTTTTGCAAACTTACATCGAACATATAAAAACAGTTCAATCTGAGAAAAAGTGCAAGGAAAGTTTTGATGGAAAGTGTCAATAAAAAGTTGAAAATAGGATTCCCTGGTGGCCTCCATCGAATATCACTGAAATAGAACATATATATCTAATACGTATCACTCTGCACTGATATTAAGTTCGGGGTGAAGAATCATTTCTTCGAAGAGAAGAAAGACGTTAATATAATTTTTCGAATTTTGCCTAGATACAAAGAATGATCGTCCTAAAATATTTATGATATAAATTTCAGTTTGATTTCTGTATTTTGGAAGTAATTTTGAGATTATGTTACTATACGATGATAATTTTTTCCTGCAAAGGTGAATTCAGAATAATGCTGAATTTTGAATTTATGCAATGAAATCAAAAAGGAAAAGATTATTTTCCTTTGTACGCCTCGACTGACATACCCATAAAAATATTTCACGTGATGCGTGCGTATTTATAAAAAAATTATGAGATCAGAAAACTTTTGTTAAAACCCAAACAATAACAAAAAAAAAATGTATGTTCGCATTTTTTGAAGGAAATACTATAATTTTGGAATTTACTTTTACAATACATTTCTACATAAAAAGGCACTCAAATTTTGTAATTCGTTCAAACTTTTTATTCGAATTTTGTCATGCCAATCAAATACTTGTAAGGGTTCTTAAATTTAAATTTTAGTTGAATAAAATTGGATCCTAACGTCGTGTATTTCAAAATCTGGACATAAAAATATTCGAAATATAATAGAATTGAGATTTTCCACGGAACACCTCACTCTCATCCTTTCCATTGGTTGAAATTCACACTGAAATTCACAATTCCTGAAAATGCACGCTACCTATTGTAAAAAAAAAAAGAAAAAAAAAATTCAATTTCATTAACAGATGTTCGTAAAACGCGGACTATGACACATTTTTATGTCTGTTGAGCTTTAAACTATTACTGCACCAGTGATTAAAATGGAAGTTATGACAACTCATCTCATGCGTATTTCATTATGCATATATAATGTACCTTTTTAATTTTGAAAACAAAATCGATACGCATCGACAGCGTACGACGTTCAAAAGTGAAGTCACGGAGAATAGATTAATTTCGTTGGATTTCGTGCCGCTTTATATACATGTTCGACGTGATATCTATATATTTGATGACCAAAGGGATCCCTGAACAGGGAAATGCATCCGGTGCACTCATATGTGATGCGATGGTTTATATTTTCATGTGCCCTTGAGAAAGTAACGATTCAAAATAATGTAAATTTGATATATTAATGAAAATTAATTATTCAATGATATTCTCCACTGTAGTAAGCAATTTAATCGAAATACGTTTGAAAACTTTTCATTTTTTATTCATTTTTTTTTTCATGGTTATTTCAATATATGAAGAAATTAACCAGCCTTCATTTTTATAACTTTTGACATTTTTATTATTTTACTAAGACAAGTTTTTATTGCTGTAATTTTGTAAATGGATATTTTAAAAATGTCATTCAATTAAAACATAACATAATGTCGAAATGCGAGAAATACTTGAAGAAATTTCTAATACTTTTGATATTGTCATTTTATTTTCATTATTGTCTCCCTTAAGGGCCATCCGTGAAATTCGTAATTTAATACAATTTGATCGGGCTTCGAGTATGAAAATTTCCATTATCAATTAAAATGATTGAATATGGAGAAAAGGTGAACAAGAAACGGATGAATCCAAAAAACGAACCGAAAAAACCTTTTCGACTAATCAACCACAATTTTGTTCAACGACAACTGCATGTCCTACATGTTCAGCAATTTCTTGGTCGTATAAATATTAAGTCAAATAAGGAACATTCTTGCATCCAGGTGCATCCAGGATACCAATTGATGACGATGTAAATTGTACCCTGCATCCAGTAAATCCTGCATCGGTAATGACTCGTCCGTTCTTTCGAAAAAAGAACTCGTCAGAAGTTAAACGATCATGCGAACTTGTCTAATCGAAGTTTTATCGAAATTATATACCTTTCCTGCTTATTCGACTCATTTTAATATCGTCGCTTTATTGTCGGGGATTCATTACACGAAACTGCTTAATGTAACAGCAAATGCTGAAATCAAATCGAGCAAAGTGAATGGCACTTCGTCGGAAGTTTTAGATTACCGTAAGCATGAAGAACTTCATTCTTTGAACGACTTCATTTAAGTAGTCGACTTCATTTTACTCTATATGGGTGGAGTTCAAAAATCCGCAATACAAAATCCACAATCATACATTTCCGAAATGTTCAAAGTACCAAATGGTGTATGATCGAATGAAAATTTGCTCCTTTGTTGAGTAGCTCAATTTTTACTACACTGCAGCTTTTTCTTTTTTTTTTTTAATTTTAGAATGATACGTAGAATGTTACGACTACACCGTTATAAGTCGAAGAAACGAATTGTCGTTATAAAGCTTGGAGGAACGATTGAATGGATATCACCGCGTTTCGAGTCACTTTTGCCCTAGAAAAAGGAGGAAAAAAGGCAGTCGTTTATTTCTCGAAGCAGGCCATTCCAGAATTCTACTGCTGGTTCTCATCTGACGTTGCCGACCAAGTTGGAGATATAGTTGCAAATGAAATGCAGAATTGTACATGCGAAATGTGCAACGATCGGTCGACGATCCGACGACGATCAGGGACGGACAGATGGGTCGGTGCCGAGGGAGCGAGTGAGATGGTGACTTTATGTCTTTATAATCGTCTTTTTCTGTAGCAGCGTCGCTGATGTCAGGTTCGCTAATCGATTTCCTCCTTGGCATCTCTCTGGAACGGAGCCCCGCCACCACGTATATATCGGAAATACATAAGAGCTCTTGGTTGCCTCCGGAGCACCTGCTAATGGTTACACCCGATCGTCGTAGTCACGCGATTCCCCTCGTCACCCCACCTCGACGTCACTGCATCTTAGCACTGAAGAACGTGCATTTCCGGTACATGTATAATGCACAGTTGTCCCGATTCACCTCGACCAGTAGCCTTTCGATCTGCGAGAGAGAGAGAGAGAGAGAGAGAGAGAGACCAGGAATTCTGATCACGTGTCGCAAAAATGGACTTGCATTTTTGTGAAATTCCACTTTTATAAATAGATAAAGATATATAAAGATAGATAAAGATAAACGTATAGTACGTCATTTCCAGATTCAATAAATTCAAAAATAATTTATACTTATCGTTATGACATGAAATTTTCATCAGTGATGATTTTTGAGTAATTTTATGAAAAATATTTTAAATTTTATACGCAAAATTTCAATCGTACTTTCATGACTCTTCTGTCGTTTCAACTATTGTTATAAAATATCTGATATCTATCATCATCCGCACGTATCGATACAAAATCATATTAGAGTTTGACATTTATCCTCGGTAAAGTCTCGTAAATATTAATGCTTTACGTCTCGACATCGTCGGACCGCGCTCAACGGAAACTTTGACCCCATTACGTCACTTCCCGAATATTAAAAATAAAATAAATCGCGAAGCACGGACGAGGTGGCCGGGTGTGGGCCTTTGAACATTTGTGGTCTAACGAAAAGGGCTTTCGCCACGGTGAGCGGAACGAAAAAGAGACGGCTTTTTCGTGGTTTCGATAAGCCGACGTCGACGATAGGACGATAAAAAGATCAATTTACCTAATTCACCGACGGACGTTTATGCGCGACTTGCTTGTTCAAGGCTCCCGTCAAAGAAGCTTCGCAATTATAGGAATAGCTCGATAAAAAATCTTAACAAATGCACTAACCGTGTATCGTGATTTCCGTGTCCTTCTCGAGTTCATACAGTCGCAAGGCCTCGTCCAATTCCTGCTGAGATGCGATTCTGCATGGGTCGCCCTCATCGTCAACCCACTTCATTGTGAATTGGTCCGGCCCTGAACCCGGCCCGGTAGCACCGAAGCCGCAGATCGTTCTCATCTCCTCTCGCAAAGTGTCCACCGAGATGCCTGCCGCAATATATGTAATTTGTACCTCCCTAAAAAAAATAACGTCATCTGTCTTAAATATATAAATAAAATTCCTGATTTTTACATGTTATAATCTAAAACGACAATTGTGCCCATTCTTAATTATAAAAATTCCCACTAATAAGAAGCGTATAAATTCAATGCCTACATCTAAACCTTTCTTCAAATTTGGTTCGAAAAGTAAAACAAATTTTCGCGAAATTTATTGTCGATTGAATATAAAATCTCTTAAATTTATACTATAATAACTGATTTTCTATGTATATTTGAATAAAATAAAAGCATACGATAAATATAGAAGGAATCAAACTGTAGATTAAAAAGTTTTTAGATAATGATTTCAGGTGTCGATGAAGAATATTTGACGAAAATATTTTGTTATTCGAGCATGAATATGAAATGAAATATGAGAGGCTTTTTGGATATGTAATTTTGATACAATATTTATCCTATTTAATAATAAATTTCGTTAATTCTGAACTTGATATATTTATCTTAATTTTCTCTTTTCGGATTCAGTTCAAAGGCATGTGTACATATCACATTGCACTCGCATAGAAAGATAGAAATGATGACGTAGGAATTTTTTCACTGAAAGGAAAAAATCAAGGACAATTACCATTCTATGACAATTACACTCGTTGGAATTTGAGTCGATAAATAAAAAGTAACATCAAATTATATACAAACTAAAATTGTTGCTATTATATCAATCTGGCTCATTCAAGCTCCGCAACCATGAAAAAGGGAGATGTGAATGTAACGTGACATATACATATACAATTGCCTTTGAACTGGATCCGTAAAGATAAGTCAAGTATATATATATATATATATATATATATATATATATATACACGGTTCTAAGAAAAACACCAAGCGCGATCTGATTTCGTATAAATCTCAATAATAATATAAATGTAGAGGATTAGGAAGAACGAAAACAAACACTCTATTTATATATACTATTTATTTGAATATAACTTAATACAAAATTTGCGTCTTATAAGTTCGCTCAGTCGGAAGTTTCTGTAAGAATCTGTAATTATACGATCAAACTGTATGAAAGTATATTTTGTATTTCTTTTAAGAAACATACTAGTTACTTTATAAAAGTTACTGTCGGGTTTATTAAAGATTTGTCAATAGTGAACTGTTTGTGTCCAACATCTTTGATAAACATGTGTGTGAAGCTAGCAGATCACTTCCTAGCAGATCAATTTTTTATTGCAGTTCTAGTAGCTTGCAGATGAGTTCTGAAGTTTCTGATACTTTTTCAATTTTTGTCATTGTTAACAACAATAAAAATTGTTTAAAAATTGATAAACGTGGGAACTATTCGCATTTGAGTTCGGGGTGTCTAGAACTGTATATTAAGAAACACAAAAGGTCGAGAACTCTCGCATTTATCTCAGCGAGTCATAATTTTTTGTTTTTAAATAGATTGGGGGGCTGGAACTTTTTGATTATTAATTTTAGCATGTAGAACTATTATGAGAACTTCAAATCTAAGTCATTTTAGTAATATCTATCTGTTAAAACATTTTTTTTTCATTAATGCTCTACTAACTTTCGCTTATTTGGCAGATCATTTTTATAATTCCTTTTTTTTTAATCAAATTTGCTAGAACTATCGCTAAAAAGTATCAGGAACTTCAGAACTCATCTGCAAGCTACTAGAACTGTAATAAAAAATTGATCTGCTAGAAAGTGATCTGCTAGCTTCACACACATTTGATAAACGACAAATGTTTTTTGCTCCAGCATGGAGCTTAATTACGGATGTAACAGCGATAAATTCGGATTTCCACAAAATGCATCGTGGAAGGCTTTTGGATTGTCATGCATAAACTGCATGGGTTTATCCCATTTTCAAATTTATCCTCGTCTTGCCACTCATTACGCGACTTTTATACACTTTTATCCTGCGTTGAAGTCTCCCGCTGTCTCTTGCAAGAACTCCATGGATTTGAATTAGAATACATTATTTGCACTTTCAACTTTTTTATTCATAAACAGTTCCAAATGTCGTAGTAATACTCTCCCTGCTAGAAATCTGTCCAGTTTTCTATTACACTGCTCAGTTATCCTATACCTTTAACATTGGAAAAAAGCCAACTGGACAGAAACTAGAAAAAACTGGGCTCATTTTCTACTATAGCTTAGGAAGAAAAAAACACACACGGGATTCCTGGAATTAGATTTGTTCGTAACGACTTGTTTAAAACTATATTCACCTCGGTTTCTTCGAATTAATTCAGAATATGATTGATCCTGTTGCTTATGGGTCGTGTTTATACAAGTTTCTTCCGCTTATGCATTTCAGGTGAGCACACAGACAGGCAGACACAGAAAAAATCCATTACTTCACGGGATTTTCTATCAAAACCAGAGAAACGTCCGATCGACTTAAAATTCATTATATGAGCGCATAGTATGCATAAAAAGAAGTCGTATGTGTAGCGGCAAAGGGAGTGCCAAAAATCTCGCTGGGTTGAAGCTTTTTCTCTACGGAACTCAAATGCCGGTAGTCTCATTTGACTCTTGCAAGAAGAAATCTTCATGCGCTGGGGATTTCCAAGGGCCATACTGAGTGACAACGGGCCGTAATTCAGCGAGTAATATTTACTTTAGAAAATCGTACTAGAAAACGTTAAAGTTCTAATGTTCCGCAATTTAGAAGGATTTAGAAGTCCTCCTTCTTGAATTCGAATAACGAAGCGGAATTATCTTATTATGCGAGTTCAGCTTACATTACGGGTAAAGGTTTACAATGGAAAATAGCTAGCAACTTTTAAGTAAATATATTCTCTGATTTGTCCTTTTCAGGACAAATCAGGATAAACTAATAATTGTTTATACATTTGATTTAAATTTGTTTGTTCTTTCTGTAATGTCTAGCCCACTGGTCCGGTATAGTGAAGTCACAAAGTATATTCTTCGTTTCCGTGTTATTTTCTTCTGACGGCATAAATGGTTTATACAGTAGACCTCTAGGGTCCCTATCGGAACTAGTGATCCTCTAGTTGTATATGCTTATATCATTCTCGAGTGGTATTAGTTTCCATTTAGGAGCACCCGGTGGATAACAGCCATAATCCTGCACAATATTTTGATTAATAAATTGTTGACAGATATTTGCAGTTGGCCCCGCATGGTTTCAGAGTACTTCCGGCTTCTGGTATCGCTGCTTCATCAGTAAAAAGATTTTTGTAAAGCACCTTACCTTGTAACGTGTGTTAATACGCTCTTGAATTCTATTTATTAATAGTGCAGTCCATAAAAGGACTATTTTGTTACTCCCGAATAATAAGAGTTAGTTCTAAAAAGAACTGTTTGTTAGTTCGGAAAAATAGGAAAAGTTCTTAAAAGAACTGTTGTTCAGCCACTATTTTCACCTCTTGGGGAGCTCTTGACTCTAGGTTCTCCAGGGACTCTCTACATGGTCCGCGCTTTCAGATACCGTCGCTTGTCGATTAGCACGCTCGGCTTGTCTCTACGGTCCGCGCTTTAATTTGTAAAATATTATATTTCTAGGAATTTTGAAATATTGACAACGGTTATCGTATTCATTCATATTAAAAACGATACGTAAAATACCAATTGTCCCCCCCCCCCCCCCCCCAATATAAAACATGAAATGTTAGCACACCTGAAAAAAATCCGCGATTTCGAATAGTTTTCGCGGAAAATTGAAAAAATTGGATTTACTTGCAATTATACGTATATATGTATAAATACCCAGATAGCAAATTCTTAGGATATCCTCAGGATATCATTTACTATCTGGGATAGGATAAACAAAATGTGTATATATACAAACATCATTTCAAAATTAAAAATGAACATTTTGAAAACTTTTCCCTTATATTGCAGGTTGGATATATTATATATAAGTTGTATCAGTCTATACATAACATATTTCCCCAAAATAACTCAATGTCAATTCACAAAAAAAAACTCGATAAAAATAAATCGAAACAAATGTTCATTCATTCGTATGAACTTATCGGTTGATGGCTTATTCTCGAGTCTAATCTCAGAAACGAGAAATTGTAATTATGTTATACAAGTCCTTTACACAGTGATAATCACTAAGCATAGACTTTGCTTAAAAAATTAGTAATAAGGACTGCAATTAAAACATTTCATATCTCTGACACTACGTCGTATATTAATTTATTAAACATTAAAAACTCATTATTACTTCAATCCATACCGTAGGTTGGATCGAAGTATGGAATTGTGTTCATTGACATTTAATTTCGTCTATGATTTTCACAAAAGTTCCTCCACGCCCTTGTAATTTTCAATTAAATAAATATCCTCTCATGCGCAACGTGACACAGATCAATAATAAGCGTCCGAGCTTTTTATAACTCTTCCCACGTACGCGTCGGGAATTATACGACAAATTCAATGAAAGGGAATGACGATCCCAAAGTTTTTCTCTCAAATGAAGCTGCCGCCGCCGGTGCAGCAATGGCGGCGGCAGTGACATTTATTGAAAAAGGCGTCGCATGCAGCACAAACAGTAGTAAACAACTACACAAGAATAAGCAGAGTATACATTACCCATTGTACACGATTTTCACGCGAATCTCGTCGTTTTCTGTCGTTTGCGTGGGCATTCTCGCTCGCTGAGGCCGAGGTCCTTTGCCTGAAAACAGAAAGAACATAATGCGTATAAATTACACGAAAGTATATACAGAGTGCACAGGCTGGCTCGAGAATTTTCACAGACAAGTAATTCTTATATTCCATATGCAGCGAACCGAAACTTAAAATAATATATATCGTAAATTTTAAATTGGGCTTTGTCGTTGGACAAACTTCCGAACAATATACATGAGGGTATACAAGGAATCGTTGTAAAACAAATAGTTCAAAATTAAAAGAATTTAATTTTATTTCTATTATAACTTCTTTACATATTTGAATATCTTCAAATGAAACTTAAATCATTGATAAATTAACTCTTTTAATTCCCATTACTTCGACGCTATATCTTGATAAGAATATCCAATTCAACGGCTGATAAATGTCAACCAGTTTAACGTGAAAATGACTAAATGATAAATCTAAGCTACCACATATCAGTGAATGTCATTTCAATCCAAACAAAATTGAAAGTCTACAGAACATTAGCGATTGGTCAGTCATGACGTCATTTCGCTTTTCAACGCGGAATTCCCATTATTACCACCGAACCCAGATTTCTTGTTCAGACTAGATACGACATTCGGAAAATATTTTTGAATCCCGACACGAGCTCCACTCAGCTTTTACGCAAATTAAGCAGCACGTGGAACGAAGGGCAAAAAATTTGTGGAAATGCGTAATATGACGTCATGGCCAATTATCCGAACGATCGACATTTCTGTAATTCCGCTGTATAGGAACCGCGATTTCAAACTTTCTCATTTAGATGTATAACGTCAGAATTGAAATTTGATTAAAACTGCAAACTATATATTATATTCCAAAATTAAATTAAAACAAAGAATAATCAAATTAAATTATCAAATGATAACAAAGTACCTTCGTTTATGAATGACGGTAGCTTTTAATTAGAAAATGCCATTAAATAATGAATATAGCCTTATACGAAATCGGTTAATTATACAATGTTAATCATATCCGTAAGTATCAAATTCATAGTTGAAATGAAAACAGCTGGGTATACATATTGTTAGTATCATTATATGTCCTATTGTCTTATATTGACGTTTATTTGCGTAATGCTAGAGTAATATTATATTCATGACTGATGCTACCACTCACTATAATAAGTTATGTTCGAAGGAACTGTATATTGATGAGAATGTCAGTAAAAATATTTGTATTTAAAAAATATACATGAAATTATTTTATTTTTTATTAGTCTTATTTTTAATTAATTAGTTTTTCATAATTAAAAAAATTTCTTATTATTATATATTAAATATTGTAAATAATATATAATACCATTAAGTTTGCTATATAAAATCATTTTAGGTAAACTCCTTTTCAATCATGCATTATTATTATTATTATTATTAGAAATTTATTTTTATTATTCAATCGGAACCGCAGTCAGTTCGATTGGAAAAACTGGAATTCAGGTAACCTAACTTTTCTTGCGTGAAATTTAACCTTTTATAAATGTTCCCGGACTTAATGTTTATTAATGTAATAAAGCGGAATGGCTTATCTTATGTTACTTGAAGTAACAAATAAATGTTGCCAACGCAACAAATTATGTTTCTGCTGATGACAATCCAAAATGTAAATGCAATAATCCGAACTTTGACAACGACGGACAATAACAAGTTTGTTAAGGCAACTACTTTCTTTTTCTCCGTGCACGTGTTATTGTTCTCCAACGAAATCAAAATTTACTTATTTTCTTAGGGCAGATTGTAAAATAAAGAAGGATGAAAAGGCAATAATATCAATATTGTTTGAATATAGCAATAATTCAAGAAAATCTAATTTATATTACATGTGTATTTATTGTATGTACAAGTACAAAAAGTCTGATCTTACATATATACATATATTACGCAATGATTCTTAAATTAACTAACAAATACAAATCAACTGTCTTTCGTTATAACAAACATTTTAATTCTTGATCCGTTAACTTGTCAACAAGAATTCTCACAGCTGAATATGGCAAGCGAACGGGCGAAAATACATCTAATAACACAACTTCGACATTATCGAGCAACGGTTTTCGAATCGATGCACTTTTATATGATGTCTCGAAATATTCTGCGTATAAAGGAAAAGCCGTCAAATACGACTTGGACTCATAAAACTGTTTCACCGATTCTCTACGCACATTACGAGCACTGCACTTGGTACATATTATAAAGTCATAGACTGATAGGCTGGGACCAAACATCGTGTTTTGCATTTTTGTTTTCTCATTTACGTGCGTTATCATCATTACTACTTGATTGGAGTAAGCGATATTGTTTAAATTGCCCATAACTATTTCCGCTGGCAAATTATTTAAGAACATGTTGGCAGCCATCCTTTTCATCACATGCTTCATTATTATCGAACATTTCAAGTTAATCAACCTTCGCCCATATGGAAACATTCTTGAAAATAGGTAATTGAAATTATTTATACCATTTATTTCGGGCAGCAGATTGGAAGGTATTTCGGACTTCCACGCCAACAAGCGATCCACAACTTTCTCCGAGTTCTTGGCCTGTGAGTACATGGCATTGCTTAATGGCAGCGCGTTTTCTAAGTTCTTCGAGTTTACCTCGGCACCATATTCCAAAAGTATTTCGATACAATCTAAACTGCCGAACGCGGCTGCTGCGTGTAACGCTGTTTCAGAATTTCTGATACGAAAATTAACATCAATATCAATACTTTCCAATAGTCTTGTTGTACGATCTTTGTTGTTGTTTGTTACGTATTTCATTAAAAACTCTCGCAATTCTGTCCGTTCCTTTATGGTACGCTTTCTTTTTCTGCTTGGAAGTTCCATCCCTTGATGTAATAAACTTAGGGAATTATATATTACACTTTACACTTGACGATGTGTATCCTGCTCTTTTCTAAATCCTCAACTGTGCTATAAGCTACGCTGCCCGACCTTTATAGGCGACGCCGCCCCACTCAGTTATAAGAATGGGAGTCACTGTCAAATTACAATTGTCAAATTACAACTTTTAAATATGTCTTGTAAGTAAAAACTATCTCAGGTATTTCTACCCGAGTAACTCCTTCTGATCAAATTCAAAATAAATTTTACGAAATAATGACCCCCCCCTTCCATTTCGAAATTTTGCATTTTTGGTACTGATGACAGTCCAACAGACCCCCGAGTAACTTGTCGCATGGTTCTCGATGAGAATAGTCGTATTTATATATTTCTTTCCTCACGAGACTTATTAAAAGTCAACGCGTATATGAATGTGGTAGTGCCTATGAATTTTAAATTCAAATTTAAACTGATGTGCTCGTCAAAAGCCCTAATACAACAAAATGGAAGTCAAATCAACTCCGAAATCCGAAACCACTGATCAGAAATGGACAACGGCAAAGAACAAAAAAAGACATGCAAGTTGTAGTCCAGAAGGAACGTGTACCCAACAAAAAAAAAAAAACATCAAACCAACCTAACGGCCTACTGGCTTAGCAAATGATTTGTTAGTCCAAACCGTTACAACATATTAGATAAAGGCAATGACATCAAAATGGGACACGAAGAAGAAAAAAACAGTGACGTTTGGACTAGAGGTGCCCCGAAAATCCAGAAAACTTCACCAATATTTGTGCAAGGTGTTGAAAACATAAACCCATTAAAGGAGCTAGTAAAAAACACTGCTCAGAGCAGCTTCACCCTGAAGATATTACCTAATAATGTAGTCAAAATTCAAACCAACTCCTCTCAAAACTACATCCCAATAGTGAAAAAGTTAAAAGATAAGAAGACTGAATTCTACACCTACCAACCAAAACAGAATAAAAGTTTTAAAGTCGTGCTGCGAAATATGCATCCATCCGCTGATCTCGACGAATTAAAAAATTAAATCGAAACGTACCACCATCGAGTTTCAAGAATTACAAATGTAAGACAAAACAACATAAAAATACCGTTACCTCTTTTCTTCGTTGAACTGGAAATAAGCAACAACAACAAAATGATTTACGAAATAAATAAACTACTAAACACAATAGTCAGTTGCGAGCCGCCACATAAAAAACGTGAAATTCCTCAATGTCAGAAATGTCAATGCTTTGGGCACACCAAAAAACCAGTATGGTAAGTGCGCTAAAAATCACCTATCTGTTGACTGCGAAATAAAAACAAAAGCTGATAAAGTTATATGCATCAATTGTAAAGGAAACCACCCGGCCAGCTATAAGGGTTGTGTCGTCCGCAAACAGCTACAACAGAAAATTTTCCCAGCATTACGAGAAAAAAGAATAAATCCGTTACAGCATTTAAATAAAACGCAAAATTTCAGAAATCCAAACGTATCATATGCACAGTTAACGAGTAACAATAACAATAAACAAGATATTGTAGAATCAAATCAGTCGAACACCCAAACAATATCGCCAGACGTAAATACAAACAAACTCGAATCCATGATGCTTCAACTCATGAATCGTTTAGACGCAAATAGTAGGCGAAGCCCCTAGTTTACGTGTACATTATTAATAAACAAATTTAAATTACAAAAAATTATTTGATAATATATACGTATATAATTAAAATTTATATATATATATATATATATATATATATATATATATATATATATATATATATAAATCCCTCTCTCTCTCTTCCTGTAATGTATATTTATTTATTGTTTTTGCACAAATTTTTCTTTTGACGAAATTTGTGTTTAAGAAAAGTGGATCACGATTAATATTCAAAACTAACTTTTCATTATAACTTTTCATAAAAAGAGCGAAAAATAAACATCTGGATGAAACCGCAGTGATTTTCGATTTTCAATCACCAGTGTAAAACTCTCTATTTCTCTTAGAGTGAAATATTTCACAGAATGAGTGAAAGTGATGACATTTTTAAAAGAGTACATTTTTTTAAAATCTTTAACAGTAACATTTTACTCTTTCTGGAATGTAAATTCAGCAACTCATTCCAAAATAAAGTGAAATAATTTACCCCTGAAAATATTACTCTTAAAGAATAAAAATTCACTTTTTTAAAGATTAGCAAAATGTGTACTCTTTAAATGCGAAATTTCACTCCGAGAAATTTAAAGTGAATGATGCTGCTATATCTAAATTTTTTGGATTCAAAGTTTTCCTATTCACTCTAAAATTGAGAAAAGTTCACTGTTTCGAAAGAGTGAAAAATTAATTATTTTTTAGGGTGGTTCTATTTTCACCCTAAAAAATTCAGATATATTAAAGTGAAACTTCACTCTCAAAAAGTGACAATTCAGCCACATTTCAAACAAGAGAATTTTGACTTTTAAGAGTGACATTTCACACTTTTAGAGCACTTTTAAACAACTTTTTTTCTTTCTTTTTGCAAATCACCCACTCTTATTCGAATTTCATTTTCTAAAATTTGAATTTGAATTCCATTTGAAGAAATGCATTTGAAGAATGGCAAGTATATAAGTAGGAAATCTATTAAGTATATATTTTTATAGGCGAGAGAACGAAACAACGTGCTGAAGGAATAGTTTCTTGAGTAAATTGACGTTATAACAATGCTTCTAAATGGATCAACGATTACTTGTCACGCTGAACTTCACAACGAAGCCATATCAAGCATTAAACTCCAGTGTGAAGAACGAAAAACACAAGAAGATAAAATTTCATGAAATTTTTTTTTTTTATTGACATTTTTTCTTGTGGTGAAAGAGGCATGAAGAAACTTTATTTATTTATTTTTTTAATTATTTATTCACGATAGCCTTTGTACGTTGAGGGGAACAAAATAATTTCCCATCGTTTTTAACCATCATTCTAACTTTCTTCAGAATAATTCTAACTATATATTTTAAGAGTTGCAGCAACGAACCTCCTCTCAGACGACAGTGATACGATAATGATTAGCCACATGGGCGCTGTTATTAATATTTATACCGTGAGCATTTTTTTTACGCTCATGTGACGTAACGCACGCGAGACGCATTTCGCGGTAATATCACGCAGACGACAATCGGTGAATAAGTTGTCTCGTTCATCAATTACAAACTTCACATATATGTTAATGAAGAAGTGGTAAGCAATCTTTGTACTGCTGTTAAACGTCTTATTCTCTATTTTGGAATTGTTACCAACATCTCCATTTCCCCGTATGCAGTACTTGAATTCCTTACACATTTTTATATATTCGCTCCGAAAAAAGAAAAACAAATCATGAAAAATTTGAAAATAATATATCCGAACAGAAGAACGTAAACAATCTGAGTGTCCCAAGTTTAAAATAATTTAAAAAGACAAATAAAAATGGAGAAGAATATGAGATCAATTGATTTAAATTTCAAATAGAATAGTAATAATTTAAGAATTTCTGTTCAAACTCTTAACTAAATTTTTTTTCAAAAATTTTTCAAAAAAAAAGCAAGATGTGTCAAACTTGATTAAATTGTTCAAACATGGGTTCATGTTACGTGGATATTTTTGAGGAAATATTAAAAAAATATATATTTTTTCCAAAAATAATGACAAAAAATAAAGAAAAAATCTTATATTTTTAATCATTCGCTACGTTTTGCGAAACTTCTAGGGGGAGGCAATCTTCGATTTTGGTTTTAATCGATATTAATACATCTGAAGAGTGTTTCCGGAAAATTTTGAAAATTTTTTCACTCTTCTCTAACATTCTTGAAAATTATAATGGAAATTATAACAAAACTTTCCTGAAACGATCTTTAGATATATTAACATCGATTAAAACCAAAATCGATGATTGTCTCCGCCCTAGAAGTTTCCCAAAACTGAATTTTGGCATTTTTGCAAATATTTTTGAAAAAAAAAAAAAAAATAATGGAAATTTTTCAAAACTTTTCAGTGACATTCTTTAGATGTATTATCGTCGATTGAAACTAAAATCAATAATTGCCACTCTTTTTAATCGCCTGTTTTCGTGTACAGGGTGCAGGTCAAATTTCCTAAAGATCAAAAGTTCCTACCAGTTAAAACTCCTAATTTTTATGTTCCTAATGTTCAGATTTACAATTATCCTGTTGCAAAAATAACTAAGGTTCATAATTCCTAAAGATAATTTCCCTAACGACCAAAACTTCTAAACGCTAAAAATATACGAATGGTCGAAACCCTAAAGCCGACGTTAAGAATGGTAAAAATTCCTAACGTCGAAATTTCGAACGGGCAAAATTCCTAATATTACTTGAGTTTCCCCACAGATCGTATAACTTTGTATGTATATGTAATTGCGACCTTAGGAATTTTTACCATTCGCAACTTCGGCATTAGAGGTTTTGACCATTCGTATTTTTAGCGTTTAGAAGTTTTGGTCGTTAGGAAGATTATCTTTAAATTATCTAAAATTTATGAACCTTAATAATTTTTGTATTAGGATAATTGTAAATCTGAACATTAGGAATATAAAAATTAGGAGTTTTAACTACACTGTAAAAAAAAATCGTGTAATTTTACAACGTTTAGCATAGGCTCGAATATTACCTAGTTTTACCCTGGTAGAAATCTCTCCAGTTTTCTGTTACACTGCCCAGTTATCCTATGCCTTTAACATGGGAAAATGCATACTGGACAGAAACTAGCCAAAAACTGGACTCATTTTCTACTAGGGTAACGCAGTGAATTTATAGTGACAACGTATCGTTATGTAAATTTACACCTCAATTTTACAATTCACACCGCTGTACTATTACAATGCTAAAACTAGGGGCTTCGCCCCTGCGGCCTTCGGCCGCCAACTCCATAAAAAATTAAAAAATTAGGAAGCCTGTAACGCCGTCAATTTGTCTTGTACCTACATTTTTTTTTAATGCTTATTGACACATATTTGAAATACACGTAAAAATTTTATTATCTTTAAAAAATGTTTTCCAAAATCGCTTGTATTCGTGCTTCTACTTAGTTTTCACCTCTTCAACTTCTTTGAAAATTAAAAATTTTCTAAATAATTTGTAATATTCATTCCTTAATTCAATTCCTATAATAAGTAAAAAATGATTATTGATCACGTGATGGAAAAAAATTGTTTGTTTTCGTGCACAATTTGTACGTCTACTTAATTCACGCCACTTGAGTTAAATTGAAAACGATTTGTTCAACATATCGGTGGAATTTTTAATATTCTTTTATATTGTAACGGAAATTTATATTCTTATTGTCGTTAATATTGTCAAATATTGTGTGTGTCTTTTTATTCGCTTTATATTTAATTATTGAATATTTTTTACAAGAACACAATAGCAAGATAAACATTTTTCTATAGACTGATTGACTCTGATCTACATTATGTCGATCAATTTTAAATTCGATCCTCCCGGTTGGCACACAATTAACCTTGCCATTGACGGCAGGAACTCATGCAGCCGTTAACAGTTAGTTACATCGTATACGATTATTACACAAACACTCTTCGGCTCTAAATTGGTCGAACATGGTGAAAAAATACCCATTAAAATTTAATGACTGATAATTTCAAAGTCGTTAATTAGATTAAGCAAAGCGATTCTAATACTAAATAATAATATATTATTTTATATTTAGATTCTTAATTAATTTATATTACATTTAATTACAAGTGCGGGAAATGCAATTAAAGTAGTATAAGAAATACGTATGAGGAATATACAATATTGTCTTAGTGGATAAAGATTGTCATACGATAAAATTGATGTGGTTAAACGTTGGAGTCCAATAAAAATGAAAAATATAATATTTTTTAATTTTTTTTTTTATTCGATTTTGTGTTCTTTATTCATAAAGAATAATTATCCTTGGACATGAAATGTTTCGAATTTCAACACTACGTTGAATATACTATTGTCCAATATTGTATATTTTTCGTTATTGGAATATAATTTTGAAGTGATTAAAATTGATCTGTATGCATTAAAATATTAATATGTGTTCGATAGGACTATCCAAATACACGATTTAATTCTACGATATAATTATTGAAAATAAAACTATTCCTTGACCTAGAATGAACCTGTTTGACCCATTAATGCAATAATATTTTACTATTTCGAGACAAACATTTTTTTTATTCTCTCAAAAGAATATAATTTTAATCATAAAGAAGTAGTTGTTACATTTTCACTTCAAAAAACTTAATTGTAGAGTTAAATATGGACTATATAAATATGGACTATAATAATAATAATAATAGTCCATATTTAACTCTACAATTTGGGCATTATTACATATTTTTTCTATGATCGTTTGTATTGTTTTTT
>JAPYZR010000549.1:0-30284 GCA_030522945.1 Trichopria nigra | reverse complement strand
TTCTGATACCAGGGCCCCAGGTCGTCCGGGTCATAGTGCGATCGGTGATGGGCCAATTAGCCGTAGAAGGGCAGAAAAGGGCCGTAATAAAAAAAAAAATAAATAAATAAACCAAGGTCATAAATTTGAACGATTCTTACATGCACAACTTTGCTTAATTTAATAAATTCATTTATGTTGTTTAAACTTTAGTAGAAATGAGTGTTTCACTTTTAAGACAATCAAAGATTTTGAAAAAACTACTTTCTTTGTTACCACTTTAATCGACACTTTAATTTTAATATCATAATATATTACAAATATAGTACTAATCAATTTTTTATTTAATCAATTGTGGATTTTTTTAAATTTCACAAATTTTCTTAAAACTATATGAGGAAATTTTTAATTATTTACCAATATTTAAGTTAAAAAAATTACCATTTTAAAAAATTAAAATTCGATAGAACCTTAACGTAACGATTATAACTGGTAGAATCTCTTACTTGATGCTTTGAACGATACAGAATTTGATTTTAAGAATCTAGTATTTTTCATTAACGATCGAAGCTTTAACCCCTTTAAGTGCTATGGTTATCGTTTGGTTGCATTCACATTTAAGCTCTCCGAAGCCTACTTGATGCTTGCGGCTCTTAAATGTAGGCTTTTGCGTCGCATTTAAGTAATTTAAGTAGATTGAAAAGAAACCCCTAACAGTCCCAGCCACATTCTTTTACTTCAACGTCTCTTAAAAAAATCATTATCAACAAATCTTTGAATATAAATTCATTCGTTAGTTGATAGGTCAGTTTTGCTTCTTTGTTTTTCAATATTTATTTTTTTTATAACAATAATAATATAATAATTGAATAATTCACATTTGAGTTATAATAGCAATAAAAATATTTTTGTCTGTCAGATCTTGAAGTTCATTTGAAAGTTTTTGTCACTATTTTTAATACACATTTTGTTATCTTGAATGTATTATATTGTAATTAAATTGTATTTTCAAAGATGTAAGACTATTCTTCAGAAACTTTTTCAATAGACAAAAATGTACAAACATCAGAAAATTAAAAAATAAAACATCTGTATAACTTAATTTTTTTTAATTATATAACGTAATTTTTATGATTGCAATGACTGATTTAGAATTTAATTGAAAAAACGGAAAGAGATTCGTAGAAATCAGGATCATCTTAAATACGTATACGGGGATCTGGATTGTTTTTGCGAACCTCATCAACATTTAATTATAGAATTTTTTAGATTATTCTAACGTCATACACTTGATTATACATCACCAAATACAACCTGATTATGTTTTTACTTTATTCCAGTTTATTTTAAATGGATTCAGTCAAAATTTAACTTTAAAGTGATATTACGCGAGCCGACAATATGCTTGCACCAATAAATTATGATCAATATATGAATGTTGTTAACTATTCCGTTATGTTCTTAAGTAACCCTCATAAGGTCTTATTTAGTAAGATTTCGATTTAGAATTTTTCAAGTTTTATAAGGCAGTCCTATTTTCATATTTTTAATATTTAATATTTAATAATAGGTATATTTTGATGTTGACTTTTACTGATTTTCAGTGAATATGACTCACAATGCGATTGAAATTCCGTTGTAAAAGAAAGTTGACAATAAGAAGGAATCAGCTCCATATGCCATTTAATTAATTTAGAATACTCAAAGAAACTCAACTCTCAAATTAGTTAACAGATCTATCCACTCAACTCGTTTTCAAATATCTTTAATATCAGATTCAATCAGATCATGATTTTGAATATTTTGAATCTGATCATTTGATCAAGCTAAAAGACTAGATTAAAATCAGGTATACTGCATTCCATCCTACTGGATATTTTCTGCAGACGAAGATTGCAACTTGTCTTAAATATTATGATCAGTAGCTCCAAAGAGATCCTACAATTCTCAATCATGAACTTCCTCTACAACAAAAATGACGTCATTCATTCCGAACAGATCCCTGCGCTCCCGAGTGAAACGTCATTCCGCTGCTTTTACCATGCATCAGACCTCACTGTGATTGCGTCCAGCATTAATCGGCTGATTACTGTATCCCCGGGAAAGTCCCAAGTTATAAAACAAACAATCACGGATCGCACCGCGAGAAACGCGTAACGACGCTCCTTCACTATATAACCGCTCGCTCGTCCGCAGCGAGTCATTGGTTGCATGACTCGCTACTCTAAACTCCGTCGAGCTCGAGGGAACCAGCGCACGCCATTGACTATAAATAACCGTGTTTTGCCGTACATATGCGCACTCACACGTGGAGTGAGCGAAGCTCCCATCGTTTATGCCGTTTGTGTTTTCTGCGTCTCCATCGACATATCATACACGACATTTAATGTCACAAATATATGACAAAGATATTTAAAAATCTCAGTATTATTACATGCATGTCACGGAAACCTAACATTCCTAACAAGCACGCCGTGTGTGATATATTGGAAATTTATGTGTCTGTGATATATTAAAAGTATTCCTGTATTTTTTATGTAATTTGTGATGGCGGATCTGTAATGTATATCCGTAATGCTTTTGCGACATATTAATATTCTCTTGACATGTATGTAAACATATTTGTGATTAAACAATATTTTAGAGATATATTACCTGCGAGATTTCTAAGATATTCTAACAATATATATCTAATAAAATCCCAGCAAACAATCACAGAAGTTATGTCACAGTTATGTAATAGTTGCATTTTGTTTACATTTGTTTACATTTTCCGTTGATAAACTTCAGACTCATGTAATGTTACAACACACACACACACACGCACACACATATATATATATACAGGTGTTGCAGTAGCGGTATCCAACTGTGCGCATTGTTCCTTTTGCACAATAGGCTATCTGAGCGACTATATACGAGTCACAAAACTTCGTGCGAACTTAGATTCCTAATTCTGTCACGTATTCACTGCACTAAAACAAAAAGAGACAGGAAGAGCCCGGGTCAACTCGGAGAAACTCGAAATGAATTAAAACGAATAACCATATATAACGACACAGGAGTTATTTGATAATCGGACAAGTTTATCAACTGCATGGTGGTATTACAGTAATATTAATGTATCGGATCACAAAATTAATGATCGGATAAGGACGAAGGTTGTTCAGGATACTGATACTTACAGAAATCCTCGTGGTTGTCTTCAATCACTATATTTATACTTCACATAATCTCACTTATTTGCAGGCCTTAATAATTATATCTGATCCAGTTTTTCCCGGGATATTACATTATTTTATATATACCAGTAATATTACATAGTCTCATCAACATTACAATATTTCTTGTAAGATCTCAAATATATCTGTGATATTACTGCGTGATATTAAATGCCGTGTGGAATGTTCCCGCCATATGCACCGTGAACCTACGAGGTATTCGCGCTTCGCAGCGTTTTAAGACAACTCGTTGTTCTTCCCGTGATGTCTATGATTGTAAACTATAATTCGCTTATCATTGTGTTTGGTTCAATATATACACGCTGATTTGAGAGAGTCCATTCGTCACAACTACGATCTGTTGAATGTGTGAAAAATTTCTAGAAATTGATAGCAAAGAATACACATCCGGTAGTAGGCTGTTGGGCGCCCTTGTAAAATCCGTCCATCATTCTAGGCTAGGTTTGATCCAGTTCACGTACTCGTATACATGGGGTATAAAACTCTGGAACAATTGGATGAATTCCGAACATAAAACATGTAGGAACCTAAATCCATGTTTCAATAGACGCATACAGAATATTGAAATGAACGTTCCTTGTAAGTGCAGCATTGACCATTTCTCTCCACAAATGAAAGGATTGTCGATTCCACATTATTCGGGTTAGTTAGTATCATAGTAACTTGAAATTCACACATGAAAATGGTATTTTAAACTTTCTGTTCGTAAAGATATCTTTCAGCATAAAAACAGAATTTCTTAATGTATACGGTTCGCTTGTAAAATCCAATTTTTGTACGCGGTATTTTCTAAACCAAGCGTTATATAAAATCTCGATTATGACTAAAGGAGCATATTATCTATATGCTTTTCCTATTTTTATACCAATACCCTTGTAGATTTTTCTAACGCATCTATCGTCGTTCGCAAGGTGTACTTTCCTTTCTGCGTACGCGTATGCATTAACGTTATGCGGAACGGGTCATCGGGCAGAAAATACGGCACGGTATCGCATCTCTGTAAGAAGCAGAGCAAAACTCCCTAGGGGAAGCCGTGCAGCGGCGAGGTACGTTTCCGTAACAGTATTCGGAAAATACGTAAATACATAAATGTGCCGTAAATTCAGACCCATGCGTAATTTGCTGCACTGCACGCAGGACGTTATGGTTCATTCATGTGAAAAATCACTTGTGCAAAATGGATTTATTATAGGTGGTGGACTTTATGCAATACCTCCATTTCAGTAATGTAGTGTATGAATCGAATGGTAAAGTATGTTTCTGATATAAAAAGACATTTGTGGTTGTATCAGAAAAATGTTTTGCAATTGGTTATTCAACATATATTGTGAATTAATTTCTAAGAAGCCAAACCGTCCCTTGAGTTTTCGATAACCAAATTCTCTTACAAAAATCATTTGTTATTATACGTGACTACATGATCCGGGCCATATCTGTACGTCAGATTTTACAATATCAAACTGTTAGTCTTATTGATATGACGATGAACCGTTGAGAATTGATATGCGTTCAACGTAATTTTTGGAGCCGGAAGTGGTTATTCATGATGATGGCACTTTATTTTATCACAATCTCAACAATTCGTCTACACAAACATAACGTGACGATAATTTGGTACAAATCCAGTGTTATTTAGTGTTTATGTCATACTGAGTGTCAGTTATCTAGAACGGTTATCTTTGGGATTTATTTCCATCAAGGCCCATCCCAGATTAAATACGAATGACCACATGAAAATAATTACGTTAAATTCGAGTTAAAAAAAAACAGCAGTATTATGACGTGGATCTCACTACGACCGCAAATGTAATCTATAAAGTTGGCAGATAATGTAAGCAAAACCAAATCCTGGCCAGAACTTAAATATTATAACACACTCTGATTTCTTCGGTTAAGTTCTAATAGAAGAAATATAGGGTTTCTTGGTTAATTTCTTTGATAATCAACGGAAGGTTAGGTTGTTTATTGATTATGTATATGAATTATGTTCAAGTATACTTAAAGTATTACTAATGAATGCACATGAATGTGCTGCGTTTAGTCTATGATTTATTAAAAAATTCATAGAATATGATCAAAACCCAGACTATATTGGACAACGCAAAATGCTGAATGGATGTTTAAGTTACGTAACAAATTTCTAATTGTCGATCTAGAAATCTAGATTGTTATTATTTACATGTAACAACGTTTAAGAAGACGTTTCTCCATGAAATGGCTCTATACATTCCCACCGACGAATTGGCTATTATGGCGTAAAATTGACGAGCCAACAGATAGACCAAAATGCTGCATACAAATTTTCATTGCATCTAACCCGCCAGAGTGAGATCAGCACTCCGAAGGTAGACGGAGAATGTGATTTGCACTGGTCTGTGTCGGGGCGAATCGATTTCGACCCACCTTCGCTTGGCAAAGTCAGCGCCTTTGAATACTCGCCTACTTTTATGGCGAACCGAGGCAACCGTTTAATTTTTGTATCGAGAATGTTTACTCCGCCACATATTCACACCCACAAGCCTCGAGGAATGCCCGTGCACGCGAGGCAGAAAGGAATTCAGCCTCACACATATGTATACGCCATTCCGCCGCGCAATAAAAGTTCTGGCGGGAAACGAGTGTCGGGACTCGAAAGGGTCCGATCTCGTGAAGCCGCCACGCCGCCGCCACGCTATTTCCCGACCTAACCATTTTCCCGCGACATGGCCGCTGCGTAATCGCCTTCGGTGATTCGACGTAATCGATTTTCTTCGTCAATCATTGGCTGTTGCGAAGATGATCTCTGCACTTAAGCAAGGGGCCCTTATTAGCGGTGCGTTCCAGCCGGTCGACGTCAACGCGCTATCACTGACGTCATTGGCCGACTCCTTTCGCAGAAGCCTGCATAATACCAAGCACGGCTAGGTGAGCACATCGAAGGCAATATATAGGAAAAGCTATATTTATACCTGCTAATTGATTATATCATTTGATTTCATTCACATGCGCTCTATAGGTACGATACTCGTATAAGAAATGGCGTTCATATTATCATATAGGTTCTGCGGTTGTTGTGAACGCTAACCGACGTTGCTACTTCAAATACTGCCAGATTAGCAAAAGCTCAAAAGCGTCTTATTCTGCTATTTAAACATTGTTTGGAATCTATGTAATTACAAACATTATTGATCTTTTCTTCTTTATATACGTATAAGTATATAGTCAGTGACGGAACTGAATATTTTCTAAAAAGTGCAAAGCTTCATTCAATGTACAATAAAACACTATATATGGCACTAAATAAAAATATATATCCCACATGAGTTGGGAGAACGACTGAATTAATTAAAGCGAGAATTCCTGGAATTTCTCAAATACTGTGTATGGTGCGTTTTATTTCGACAATATTGTTTTTGAATGTCGGTAAAGATTTACAGAATGTGTAATTGAGTTACTTTGCAAATGCGAGAGGGTAAATTAATGTCTATAATTTACTGCATTTCGTAAATCGTTGCTGCAAACCTCTAGGGCTAAGAATTTGAATATTTCATTGTGTTTATTATACCAAATTGTTTACAACACACAATATATTCTCTGAAGCATTATAAGACCATTATTCTACGCTATTATGCGATATTCAGGTATGTTTTGCATATACAATGTGACATGTAACATGTATATAGTATATATATAGGTCGTAACTTATTAACAATGGCCATGCATATGAGATACTTTACACTTTGTGAATATTCAATTCATATATATATATAATGAACATTTATATTACTTTACGGGTATTTATAATTAATGTATTAATGTATTAATGTATTAATGCACTGTAAATGCTCTGCACGAGTCTTCATCATATTCCTTTAGCTTTGAAAATTGCTTTGAATATCGAGTCAATGATAAATAATTATATGATTAAACCTGTAAGTAGCGTTCTATCATGTAGAGAAGCAAAATACAATTAGATTGACGTACATATAAATTCGTTCGCTAATTCATGTAAATTAAGCTTCTTCAACCGAGCGCTGCTTATTTTAATTCTACATCATATGAGCCAAAAATTGTTTGATAAATTCAATATGATGTAATAACAATTTTACAATAACATTTACGTATTATATTTTAAATATTTTAATATTTTAAAGATCTCATTAAACTATATACCATTTCGAAAAGTATCAAATGTCATAGGCGTCTGCATAAGGTATACAGAAACAGAAATATATATTGCTCGAAATGTCCGCGCAGCTACATATTGTAAGTAGTTATTTCTTATTACGCAGTGAAAATATTAGTCTGAGACATATACTTCGAAAATCATAGCAAAATGTAGAGGGTATATAGTAATAGGACAGATGGCTGGTTAAAAAGATGATTCACCCTTCCCAGTTATTTCCAAGAAAGATAGTCACTGCTATACGCTGTACATTATTCTTACGCGTAATTACGAGTCCAGTTGTGCAAGTAGGCGCCAGCATGAGTAACAATTACAACCAAGAAGAATAAAGCCTTCTGGCAACTGCTTCTGTATAAAATATAGATATTCCGAGAAAGATACGATAAAATATTTTCGGTTATCAAGAAACGACCTTAATATGTAATAAGAATTGATTGAAAAGAATAAGCGGAAACTTTATCCAAACGATTATTTTCGTACTTGATCAAAAAATTTGGAAAAATAACGAATGAGTAAAAACAATATAAACAGTAATTGATGAAACAACTTGTTTTTTTAACTTTCTCATTAAATACTTTAAACAAATTTTATCATCTTCGAATCATTGTAAGATTCGTATTGTTTTCGTATGTGGGTGTGTTCCAAGTTTTCATAGAATACTACAATATAACAGTAGACTGCGATAATAATATAATTCTGTTTTACAGTTGTAATGGTGCGAGAAGCAATATCATAATTTCAAAATTGGCAAGGATACAACTAGGGCGTAAGCCGTGTGTCTAATGTCACTACCAGTTATTTGACACCACTATAGTACGTTGACGAAACTATTCGGGAAACGATCCTGACTGTTGCAATTAATGTCACTGTTTATCCACCTCTGACGCGTCTGTTCATCTAAAAATATTACATTTCATGTTCATAATATTACTACCGTCGCCACTTTTCCAACGAAACTGTCTAACGTATTATTACACAATTATTATAACTGATAAAATATTTGGTATTTTGAATTTAAACTTATACTTGCCCATTGTTATTCCAATTTATATTTAGTCAATTGAACTAAATGTAGTAACATTAAATTACTAAATATTTAGAATTAGCATGAAGTGGGCAATTACGAAGAAATTTTAAACAATTGATAATATCTCAATCAATCCACATAAAATTTAAATTATTACTAGATTATAGATTCCTTATATACTTGCTTATCCGTTATTCGTGTATATCTATAGATTACATCAAATGTAGCTCTATTTTTCCATCTTAGAAAACTCTTTTATATAAATAAAAAATTGACTTTTATTGGTCGCCCCTATGCGTATGTCCATCAGACGTCCGCTATACATCCGTTTTCCTATATCATTAAAACATTGTTTACACGGGCAAAAGCTGGACGTAAGTCATGCGTACATATCTAGACGTCTAATATACAGATACATTTTCCAACCGTAACATATAGATGAAAAATGGACGGACAATGCACGTCCAGGGAGTAACGTGTTTGCGACTATAAAATCCGTTTCGACTATGGACAAAAAATGGACTTCACTGTCCGTACATGAGATCCAATAAGTCAATTTTCAAACCATTGACAAATATTAGTAAAATGTACAATTCATGGAAGTCTATTGGATATCCAGTTGGATTAATCACTAATAAAATTAGTTATTGATTCATTATCAAACTCGAACATGATTTCCTCATTAAAATATTTGCAAATAAAAATCGAAATAAGCAATTAAGCACATTTATCTATTTCTTTCATTTCTGTGCAGAATGATTAAAATTTTTTATCATTTTATGACGTTCAGCCGAAAGTAATGCATACTAAATCATCTACGTCGTACATATAACATACAAAACATGAAATCAAGTACATTTTTATCGAGTTTAATGGTTATAATCATCGATAAAACGTGGTTATAACCCGCTCCATCTATTGAATTCACTTAAAAATACAATTATTTCTACAGTGCACTTGTTGCACGTTATAGAGCTTTTGAATCTCCCCAGCGGAATAAAGGAAACGAAGAGAGGAAGAAGTAATCGAAGAAATCCCTACTTTAGAATGCGAATCGCGGAGCGCTAACGCGAACGTAGTCAACGACTTCCGGCGGAAGATTCGTCATAGGAAGTGGACAGCCTGTTCGTTCCTCTTTGCTCGCCGTTAAACTCGAGAAGCTTCATTTCCTTTCAACAGTTTTACTGTTACAAGTGCGGTGACTTAAATAAGTTTGTGCGTACGCAACGTATTTGTTGAAACTGTAGGTATTTCATTCAAGGGTTTTATTCGAAGTTATTTTAGATGGCATATCCTTGCCATATGTGTAACGATAGTTATTTTTCACGGAAGAGTTTTCTGAATCGTGAAAGCTACAAATTCTAGAATTATTTACTTTTGACGTATTTGTTTCGTTAAAAAAAAAAGAATTTATCGTATACTGTCACGTTATTAGTTCAATTTTAAAATCAATTTCTTCAAGACCGCGTTCGGCAAAATTCGGCTTCTACAAACAATTTTATCAAATTTAACCGATTTATTTTTATTTCTTAACTTTTCCAAAACTCTTTACAATGAATTGATTTTTCTTTATATACACATTTTGGTCCATTGTTTTAATGTTTACTGTTGAACGTGATACAGATATTTAATTTCAATAATTTCATTAAATCAATCTCTGATTATTAGTTGTCGTTTTATTACATAATTATTGTGTATATCAGAGTTTACTCATCATTAACGCGCGAAAAATAATCCTTTAAAATTAAATTTCATCCTTTGTAATTTTCTTGATCTTTTTACTATAAAACTAACAATAACAATATTCCTTTTCAAAATGATACCTCATTTTTTCAATAATAAGTGGGAAGTACACTCTTGGATATTCATCGAGGGAAAATGATGTCGCTGAATTGTACATATTTGGATTTCATGCGTGTGCGCTGTGTGAATTCGAGAGAGCGAGCAGTCTGGCTATATATAGCTGTGTAAACGTAAACATACGCATCACTTAAGTTAATGTTATAAATAAATTCATTTCGACGGAGTCACTTTTCTCGCTTAGAATATGGTATCATTCGATATACTACATACACACTCAATTTCTTTTCAAAATAAGGGCAATCTTCTTATACGCCATAATACTAATATAGTGCTATTCATAATAAACTTCTCTAAAGATTTTTCATATACTCCCTAAGGTATTAAAGTTTACTTAAATAGTAAACTATTGAATTACATCAGTTTCAAAATTCGGACATTACTACACATTTTGCAACAGTTCCCTTGCGTATATATTTGGCCACTTATTGTAGTCTATACCATATTGTAAAAAAAAATATTTTCTAACCATTTAAATTTCTTAGAATGAACATTGAGCTACTAATTCAACAAGGTTCAGTTCTTCTAAGATATTTTTTCTCTCATTCATGAGTACCGAATGTATTCACTTTTAATGAATTGAAATTTCAATCTTAAAAAAAAAAATGAGAAATTTACTCTTTTACAAAAGTGGATAAATTAATAAATTTGTGATGGAATTTTAGAGGAATATTTTAAATAAAAACAATTTTTCCAACTTGCATGACCTTTTCTGTTGTCCCACAATTTCCACTTTTTCTACTTACTTTACGTATCCACAATGTTCGTATCATCTCATCATAAATTTTCATCAGATGACTTGTGTCACCACAAATGTCAGATTAGCTAATGATAATGTTAGGTAAGAATCAAATGTGGTTAAGAATTAGGATTGGACTATTCTTTTTGTTTCTTTCATTAGCATTTTTAATATTTTAATTAATGTACGTGGAGCATTCTTATAAATCTCAATTCCAGGACAATTTCAGAGGATGAACCAGGATGCAATATATGAAAAATTTAGATCCTACAAGTCCCATAAGATTGCACAGATATCGAAATTCATATGAGATTATTCGTGACTTTTTTATTAGATGCATTTAATAATTACTTCGACGTATAAATATTTGAAGAACGAAGAAAATCATTGTTGAAAAATATAATGACGATCTAGTACCGCAATTGGACGTCGGTACGCAAATATTGGAGGAAATATAGCGCGCAAAATTTCTAGAGTAAATCACACGAAGCGAACGGTTGAATGAACGGACGTACGGAGTCATTCCTCCAAGGGGAAGCGGAAGCACGCCATTATGCAATGGAAACATCAATTTCCGGCGACATTATGCGCGCTCGACCTTTTTCCTCTTTTTCCTGCTTTTGATGACCGCGCAAAACTCGCAAAATACAAAAAAGGTTGGATGGAGATGGTCCAGTTTGCAACAGATTACTGCTGAAGAATTTTCTCTCATTAACTGAAAATGCAAGGACGAACCTTGACATTTTTGTATGATTGAGAATACAACCAATCATGAATAAACGTGAAAAAGCTTGGCAAATCATGCATTATCTGAAATAGCATGCACATCACTACTCAAAACTACTCACTCTACATTTCTCATAAGCAATTATCAAATATTATTACTAATTTATTCACTCACAAAAATAGCAATATATATACTCTCTAAATTGCGTGAAGTGAGCTTATCCTGGAGAGTAAATTCTCCGACTCATTCTAAAATAGAGTAAGATTTGTATGTATAGAATTATATACACGAACATTAATCAATTAATTTTTAATTATTTTTTAAGTACTTTTTGAAGTATTTGATTAAATAACTTATTAGACATATACAAATATAAGTATTACATAATATATATTTTGTATTTTTATATTATATTGTATTTGAATTATGTACATCGACATCGAAAACTTGAGTTCAACAACTTACAATTTCTTACTGGGAACATTATGTGCGTAGGTTTTAAAGAGTTTCTCGAGATTTTAGAACAAAGAAGGATTTAGAGCGTTTATGTTCTCGTTTCTGGCTCATACAGTTCACTCAGTTCTCGACTTATTCGACGTAAATTCTCTTATTATCCCTACGAGGTCCCTGAAATATAAGCTAGTGTTGTGGAATAAGAGAGGATGTGAAGAAGACTACAACTGTCATAGAAAGGTATCAGTATAGATAATGAACAGAAAATTTGAAGAATATGAATTGAAATGAGGGAATAATGTGCGCGTAAATTAGTATATATATATACGTATATATACTTATAAATAAGCGATGACAATGATATATATAACTGATATTAATTGAACTTAATCTTATAATTATATTAACATTAATTATAAAAACCAAATGATTTTATCTTTGTCAACGAAAATTTACCTTTTTATGTTTCATAAACTGTAATCTTAAGATGAAACTGCCCTCTAAATACTATTGATTTAATATATACTATGATTAGATATTCTTTATCATAGAGTACAGATGATTTTAAAATTATAATTTTTATTTTAAATTTTCATTCCATTATTTTGTAATTTTGACTTACCATAAAATATAAATAAATTTTTCAATTTTTCATTAATATTTACATATATTTTATATATATATATATATTAAATATAAAATATAAAAGGAAAACTTAAAAATCGTTTGTTGAAGCATTCATATAGCTGGAGTATTATTTATTGATTATTTCATCCCCCGCTTTGACCAGTCATATGAGAGTCGCGCATTTACATATCACACTTGCTATATTGTTTTACTTGGTAGTATATTTAATTTATTTCAAAACATTCAAACTTCATAGAGGTTTTCATATAAATTTTACAAAAATAATTTACAAATGTATTTATAAACTATAAAAAAACTTTCATTATCGGTTTTTTGTATTTTTGTTTATTTTTTTATTTTTTTTTGTTTTTTTTGGTACGACCTGTAACTATCATTTCTTAAGAGTAAATTACAACCACATATATGCTATATACTATGGCAATAAATATGGACCTTAAACGCATCAAGGTTTATGAGTTGCCCATATAATGAGACCTAAAATACTGGATTCATAAAATCGCCTCATTTTATTAATTCCATTTCATTCTGTAGTCATTTGAAAAAAATACCTCCTTATCTGCTTCTTCGGTCTTTCATGCGATCCTTCTTCCGGAAATGGCTGAAGGGCAGCTTCGAAGATCACATACATTACAAGATAAGAAGCTTGTGCATTGTCTCGGAACAAAACGGGAATCGGCAGAAATCACAGCAAAATACGAGTCGCGACTTTCGTCACCTCTGACAGGCAAATTTCATGGGTGGCGTGACTTCACACAGCAGCATGCGGTTCATTCAAAGCGAGTATAGTTCGTCTAAAGTGACACACAAAAGCCACCAATGCTGCCGCTTGCTGGCCCGGTCAGTCATAATAAGGAAGTCCGCGAACAATACCGAGATTTTTGCGTCTCGTCGATGCAGCGCCAGAGGCTCTCAAACCATTCCGCTTATCTCGGGTTTTCCCTGGTTGTATGAATGAACGTCCCACATTCCCCGCGGAGATATAATGCGTTTGCAATGTCTCTCAAATTTGAATAAAGAATGACAAAGGAAGAAATAATTAATTATAATTGTCTCATTATTTATTCAAAGTAAAATTACACATTACGAGATTTAATTAAACTATGTACATTTAATTTTATGTTTTCAACTTGTAACAAACAATATGTTATTTTTTGTGGAAATGTAATGTCATGATGATTTCCATAATGATTGCGTGTTATGATGGTGTAAACATTTTACTAAGTTTGTATTTCCATGCATTTTTAGAACATTTATTTGTTAATTTTTAGTATTTTCGGATATGTAAGTAGAATCGCTCCTTTTTATTAGAAGCATATAGGCTTCTTGCGCATATGCACGACTCTTTCAGCAGTGATTATAGTAAATTAATTATCACATTTTTCTGTGATTATAATCGCAGAAAAATGTCAATTAGAGTATGCATGCAGTGTGGTTCTTTATAAGTTTGCGCTGTAAACCCTTTTTTTTAACATACTGAAAAAAACGGTATTATATCATGAAACTTCCTCAACATGCTACATTTTCTAAAATTTGTCTGTGCTATACAATCTTTGATTTTTAATTTTTAAATCAATTGATCCAAAATGACTGCTATAATAATCCATGTCATTTCAACGAATTCAATTACACTTACCCAATTTAATAACGTCGATTTACAAAGTGATACTTTGTAATTTGTTACCTTCATGTATTTCTTACATAAATCTGCCAACACTATATTCTGACTAGTTTCGACTATATCTGACGGAAATAATCTATTTATAGAAGGTGCGAATGCAAACTTTTTACGCCTGTTACGCCCCACACGTTGCTACAGTACTTGTAACAGCTGCCGACACTTTTTGTAAGGAAATGTTGAAATTCGGGATTATAGTAGTCGAAGGAACATATATCAAACTAATTTACTTCATGCTCCGCAGTGAATCGCTGATAAAGTGATTTATGAATGGAAACTCGCTAAGAAGCTTTTAGCGAGCGAGCGACCGCTGGTTTTCTGTTTATCAAAATGGGGGAAATTTAATTTGAATTTCCGAAGGTAAATTCTCGCGAATTACAAATGCACTGATTAATATTAAACGCCTACAATCACGCGTCATTATAACGTGGAAGAATCAGCATATAGTGTATCACTTAATAAAAAATGTTGTTCTGTGCTGTTGAAAGCGGTTAATAGAATACGAATTGAAAATGTCACTCAGAAAAGTTAATTGCATTCAATATTCGCACTTCTGTGTGATTATGTTGTTTAAGGAATTTAATTCATCTAGTTAAAATAATTGCAGGGTACTAATATAAATATAGGGATTCGGTCGCTGATTGGTTGGTTTTACCTTGTATTAAATTTTCAAACGAAATATATTACGAGCATGATATTTTGCCATTAACATCATGTTTATGTACGAAAACGTTTACCGAAAATATATTTATAATATGAATTATAAAATTAATAATAATTATAATAAAAAAAGTATTTATTTATTTATTAAGCTATTTTCATTAATAAATTGACTAACCTAATATATATTTTATGCATGCGTATAAAAAGTATTTTTTAATCAAATAAAAATATATTGATTCATTTGTGCAGTTGACATAGATATCGATCGACAACTCTAAAATATAGATCATTTTTAATCTTATTTCACATTTCCGGTACAGCAATTCTTGAAATTTTAATAATTTGAGTGCGCATTATGAGTAAATAACCGCAAGTTCAATATTTATTATTGAAAGTCGTAATTAATAACAGTCACATTAACTTTAAATTAAGGGCAATAATGTATTAGAGATTATTTTTTTATTGCATTACCACTTTCATTAAGTGAAATTGTTTGTTGATTGAATTTTATTTGCAGCAGACGTTTACGTATTATTGATTTTAAAGTTAGTAAGCTTCTGCCTTTGTATCATTCTCGACCGTTGTAACATTGATGCGCCATACAGGATCTACAATTTTGATTCCTGAAAACAGAATGCGAAATTTGTAATTGTCGATCAATAAAATACTCATAGTCAAAAATAATATTCAATTTTATTAATTTCAAGTATTTATATGCCTTGTTGGACCCGTTATTCTGCGAAAAATTTGAAATCAGAATACTAAACGACTCCGAAAACTGTTGAGTGGCATATTTCGTGCAATTTTACCCTAACAGCACCGAACCTTGTCATAAGGTTCGGTGTTATTAGGGTATCAATGTATTAATTGATGGTTATATTATCTCACCATGATGGATTCGCTATTTTGGATTTTTAATATCTCACTTTGGATTCATAATCAGGGATACTCTGATACAAACTCTGTTGATAACGGTATTATATTTGTATTTGGAACCTTATTTTATTGATTTCACGCTATTTGTTTCATGAACGTTTCTAATATTTTAGAAGGAGTTAAAACAACAAAAGTATTGGAATTCGAAACAATTTCCAACCGATTTAAATTCAGCGACTGGAATCGCGTAAGAAATAACTTTGTTTTGAAGGTCTTTTTAGCTGAAAAGAATGCGGAGAAAAATGCGGATTTCTCTAATTTTTAAATGTCAGACTATAACTTTCTATACAAAAACCGAATAAACCGAATCTGAGATGTAATAGCAAAAGCATTGAATTTTCCTCCGTAGAAATGATGAATGCATGTAATAATAATAATAAGTTGTAAAATTAAATTAAACTCTCGTATAGTTTGAAATAGAAATGGTCAATTCTACTAATTGAAAAATAACCACCGCTTATTAAATATTTCCATTAGAATAGTGAAGATTTAATTTTGGTTTAGAGTTTTTGGAATACTTTTTCTCACGAAAGATAAATAAAATATTATTTACAAAATCTCTTTTATTAAAATCACGTATATACCATATAGGAAATATATTTTAAAATCATTATGTTCACTTATGTCCTGACAAAGATAGAATAAAAAAATACTAACAGTTGGGAAGAGCACTTTATAATTCATATTTTCTTTTATTTAACATTTTGGAACGCTCAAGCGGGTAATGCTATATGCATTATTAAACGCAGGTGGGAGCACGTGGAACACCCTGACGACCTGAACTACCAAGTTTTCAATTAAGCACAGCTGCAACCGTAAGCAGTATATGAACCCTTGGTATTCATTACAACCAGTTATCATTACTTTTCAATGTTCAACTCCGTACGAGTTAAACGAATGCGAAAACAACTAGAGAGGTTCCATTACAGACTAACTTTCTGGTTTTTATTACTTTTTATCGTTACCTTAATTTTCTTATTAGTTCTTTCTTATTAGAATAACAGTGATGCAAACGTCATGTAATTGAAAATATTTAAAAATTTTATTCCTTATTTAAAATGGTTAGATTTTGGTGTGAAACCGCGGCCTTATTGTCGAATATTAACGATAGAATTCGAAAAATTAATTGACAGCTTTTCATGAACTTGCTAATGAGTTTTGATCTCTATTCTAGCTCGGAAAACTGCATCTTGCACAGTAATGTCTGCATCATCCGTGTCCGTTGTAGTAATAATAGTAAACTAGTCATCTTCATAATATAATCATAGGATGATATATATATTTTTACAATTTTATATCAGATATACCTTTGCAATATTTTTTTTTTTTTTTTTTTTTTTTGCGAATAGCAAATAATACACTTGAGCATCTTCCCATGTAGAAATTGTAGAAAATTGGCTTTCAGTAGTAAATTTTTACAAGTGTTTACGCATACCGATGGCTACACATAAATAACGTATACATCAAGGTATAGAATTTTCTATACGTATGTCATTTTTACGCAGCCATATTCTACATAATATAAACCACTTACCTTCTCTCTGATATTGAGAAAAGATATTTTGGAAAATGATTTGCATTCGCGTTCTGCTTCCCTAAGCTTCTTTTTTATTCTCATCGCCACCTCGCTTCTTTATTTTCGTCGACTTCCTGTCTGGCTTCTCTTTCAAAGAAACGGCGACAATTGCGTCGATTGCGTCATCATTCTCGCGCTTCGTTCATTCTCACACAAACGGCGGCGAACGGCCGTCGCGGCGGATGCCACAAACTTCATGCCTTTTCTTCGCAAACGGTCAGCAGCTCGTAGACCGACGAGCGATCGGTGTTCCCGAGCGACCGGCTACTATTTTCAGCATAAGACGCAACCGGAATAAATCTTGTAGAATCCGCGGTACGAATTAGGAGCAATTAAAACGGAGAGCTCTTGTATACGGGGGCCTCGATTCATTTATGCCCCGCGAATTGTCCGAATTCCCGGCCGTTTTCACGAAACGCCTTGAACTTTGCAGTGCGAGCCCCGACGCTCCGCGCTTTATTACTTTAATTAGTCGCGGTCTTAATCAGCGAATACAGAGAAAATTCCGGAAAGCGATTGTTTTATTATTTCGTGCATTCTGCGAATTAGAAAGAGAATTGGGTAATATCTGGTATGCCCGTAAAAAGTGGGGCAAACTTTCCACGAAAATGCATTTACGTCGGAGAAATTGCAGTTCATTATAGTAATACTAGGGTAATCGGTCATAGTTTTACTCTTATAAAACCCTCAATTGAAAATCTTCGTGTTCGAGGGTGTTGACTATATTTGCATATAACGAATGTTATACTCGAATTGCTTTTCCGACATTTTACTACCAAAAAATGTGTAAAGTGCGTTACTTGCACTTTTCATAAATTGGAAAGACTTGTTTGTACAACAAATACAATTATTAGTACTAAATGTTCTGTAAATGACGCGTTGTCATTAAGTACTCTGATGTTGACTTTCAAGTTGAAAAAAAAATATAATAAAATAAATCTAACACGTTCTGAATTTTATGTCCTGTTTCTTTTCAGGACTTAAAAAAAATTACATATTCTTCAATCTTCATTTCTGCGTATTGTGCATTATCGTTTTCCAAGGCATTATTAGTCGATTTGTGCGAAGGAAAATTTCCAACCAATATTTCACCTTCTATACTTGCGCATGGATGACAGCCGCATGAAAGGTTGGGCATATGCTTATACGAACTTACAATAGAGAAATCAATTATTATGAGACATAACTTTGATGGTCATATACACTGCACCCACATGGTCGTGTATGAGGCGTAGAAATTGGGCCCATATCTGAAGAGAAATTTATACAAACACGACAATGATATACATTTAGAATATAAAAATTATTATAATATATATTGTTCGATCAAACTTAAAATAATTAAAAAAATAATCAATCACTTCAATTTGAGATTAAACTAACTAAGTTTGATCATTTATTTTTTAGAATGCTTTGTCTTTGTTCTAAAATTAACGTGGTTTCATGTATAATATTGAATATTACTGTTCAACTAACAATATTTTAAAGCAATCATTTTCTTGCGAAAATTAGTTAATGAAATGAAAAAGTGTATACATTAAAAAAAGTAAAAAGCTATTTTTTTATCAGATCGCCGATTTCATTCCAGATTATTGTTTGAACTCATATGAGTAAAATATTACAATATTTTTTTTTTTTTTTTGTTCGGGTTCCGTGTAATAAAATATTAACAATGGGATAATAGAAAATATATGATAACGGGGTTGGCGGCCGAACGCCGCATAGGGGCGAGACCCCTAGTTTTAATCTTTATATTTTTTATACCGCTTATAATATTAAAGGTAAACGAATTGAATCACAAAAATATATATGTATTTACGATAAATATAAATTGTAATTTCTTTCTTTTGATATAAAATTTAATTAAATATAATTTAGTTAATGACGAATAAATGCATGCTATTTATATTCTTATACGCATAATCGTTTTCTTTTTTATGAATACGACATTAATGAATTACTACTTCTAAAAATAGCAATGTAATGTACTTCTCTTGAAAAGTAATTTATTTTTTAAATCACGAATGGATTGACGAATCATTCCACCAGGAGAGAAAATCAATTTTCCGCCCTTGGTACAAAATGTATATATATACATCATTGGCATTATTTTATTGAGTAACGACTATTTATATGATAAAATATAAAACGAGCATTCATATAAAAAATGTTGCATGCATAGACATTTATAAATATATACACGTATATATATAATATATATATACATATTAATACTTGATTGTACGTGTAAAGATATTTCATTCCAGGAATTTAAAAGTAAGTGATATCACGGAAAGAAAATAACCTGCATGTTAAATTTTATATCGTAAGTAAATCTTTCAATTTTTAATCAAAAAGTTTTAAAATACTAACAAATTTGCGTATTTCCTCTGTTTTTCAATCCGCCCCACCCCTTTCCCGTACTTCGTCACTCGGTCGCTCTCTCCCTTTCTTCCGCTGCTCTATATACCTCGGCTTATTTTCTTCTACCGGTATTATTCTTAATTAAAGTATATATAACTTATACTTGAATAATATCATACGAGTACGCACCACTTGTAGCAAAATTATATACCTGTCATCGAAATAACGATGGATGATTAATCATTAGAAAAAATTTGCATTGTTCTCGTGATTTTTATTACTGTCATTATTACGATTCCACTTATCACTTCCGGTTTCAATTACGACGTCCATGGTCGAACAATATGGAAACTACCGCCAAAATAATAAAAATATTCATCAGTGCGTGAATTTCAAAACAAGGAAAAACGAGTTGCGTGTCTCTCTCGCTTTCGTGGCCTCATTCGGTCCCTGCAGAACGTCTCTGATTTGTCGGTATTACACCCTTCTTCCCACATCTGGGCTCCTTGGTCGAATGGATTATTTCCCGTAGAGAGCGACAGAACGTTTTGGGTTAACAGCGTCTTCCATACTGTGCACGTATAAGGCCACGTTTACACCCACGCGTTCCGTCCTTCGCGCGCAGGAACCAGACGTAGTCACTTCCTCTCGCATGATATCGTAGTAACGAGCGTACGTGTAACTTGCAGTCATAGCGAATCCATGAATGGGTGTGAATATCAAAGGCCTCACGACTGCAGCCCACGCGCCTTCCATTCTTCCTTCCTTCCTTCCTTCCTTCCTTCCTTCCTTACATTCGTGCAGCACACTATAGCACGCGAGCTCCCGGCCGATATCACAATTCGCAGTCATTTCACTTTGCATTGAAACGGACTGAAAATTGATAAGTGCCAGTCTCAGTCACTCATCCGTGCTGCTAATTCTATACAAGAAAGTTGTTTGACATTATGGGTACTGTATTGTTCCGAAAATATAATCATTGAAAACAAATGAGTATAATACATGTTATTACGAAATTATAAAATTTGTTATCATATTTATTATATAATAGTTCATGCATATCCCTATAGCAGAAAATGACACCGCAGTTTCGGTCCAACTTTTCTGACCTCTATATGTTAAAAGTAATTGGTTCTATAGTAATAATGGCCATAAACTGGTCTTGTTTTCTACTATAGGGTCACATATAAATATATAAGACATGATATTTGTTATTTATTTATTTAAATATAGCCCAACAATGAAATAAGAACGTTACTCTGATTGATCATAAACATAAAATAATCAATTACAAATTTATCGTAAAAATGAAATGGTACAAGGTTAATTGTAAAAACACATCTTTCCTACTTATGCTACGCTTAAAGCCAGATATCCTACTGATCAACCGAGTATGGGCCTAAGTTATTCCATTCGCGTCTTAGGCGTGCAATAGGGTAGTAGAATGAAGAGTTGAATCTGCACAGTGATTCCTGAATTGATCTGTGATTGCGAACTGATGGATATGGTAAAGAGCGGAAAGGAAATAATGATGTTAAATTTGAGAGAGTAGTAGGCAATTGTAAAATCCGAAAAACAGTTCATGCATCGTGGTACTAGTGAAGTGAGTTGACGTTGGGAAAATTGAACTTTACTGAAATATCATTTATATTATATGGTCAAAATGGGACATCGGAAAACCAGATTTAAATAATGATATCTTATTTTTTGCGATTACACTTTTCTAGTTTTATGTTCAATCAGCATCTGCACATCGAACGCTATTCCTATTACAATGGCGAAATAAGTGTATCAATTTTAAATAAAATTTTAAATAAAATTGATATTCCATTTAGTTCTAATTGCACGTCAAGTAAAATATGGGATGATGATCATCAAAATATATATTATCGATTTTCCTCAATCGCATATATGTGGCGAAATTATTTTAAGATACAAATTTAAATAAATGATTTAAAAATATTCACAATGTCGTGAGATACAAATATATTTTTCAAGAATAAATTTTGGTCAATAAATAATGGTACATGTATAGAAAATTTTAAAAACATATAAGTTTTACGTTTTTTGTACTCTTATATTCGATTAAATTTTATTATGTCTTCATTAAAACAAATATTTGTCCCTTTATTTCTGCAAAGCTGCAAAGTGTAGTATAATAATGATAGTTCATAGTTTCCTTCCGGCAAATAATATACACGCATATTTCTAATGCAGCGTACGATCCGCACTGTTATATCTATTATTTTTACGGCAAAGTTTTCGCAAGATGGACAATAAGAACTGGCGAACAATATTGCAAGGAGTGCTTCGCATATAATGTTAAGTGTAAAAGATCTGCACGAAAAGTAATTCTAATTCCTAGTTTCATTATGACCTGTAATTTTCAGTTGGTCCTTCAGAACTATCTTACACAAATACTATGCTAATGTACATATTAAATATTCGATGATTACCCCTCATCGCAGTGCATTTAAATACACCGCAAGGGACAACTGAAAATAATTCGTCATAAATAGCTGGATCAAATTTTAGTATGGGCCTATTTGTTAAAAATTATGCAAACAATCACCCTATTCAATATTGTTTGCCACCCAAACGACACCAAATGTCTGTAACGTTTTTGAAACGTTTCAGAAACGTTCTATAAACATCGCAGGCATGAAACGTTTTAACAAAGTTTCTGAAACGTTTCAAACATTTGGTGCCGGTTGGGCAGTGATTGATATGGGCTACTAATATATATATACACGTATATGTACTTCTCAAAAAGAAGGCTAGATATATTTTGTTTATATTGTTGCACTACACCATGTGAATAAAGTGATTATTTCATTCACGTTGTGCATGAAACTTTATATACACCAAACACGTCCGCGAATATTGAAGCGTATCGCCTTGCACATTTGTTACATGTTTATCGTAATTACATATAATTGAGATATAAATTGCAATATTTGCGAATATTTCGATTTGGCTTAAATTGACATTTGTTCCAATGCTATAGGAGGGAATTCGTAAGTCTCCTGTTCAGTATTTCGAGCTACCAAGATGAATAATATACATATAATTCGAGAATTGCCGAATATTCATTTTTCCAAAACAAATGTTTTTATAACTTTAACCGCGCGTTATCATTATACTATATTATTCTTATATTTTTATTATTATTAATATATAAAAATTTACTTAAAAGTTTAGTAAAATGTCATGTATCGTCTCGACGTAAGTCTTAGTCACCCAAAATGTATCTACGTAATAGCTTAAAAAATGCTTAATACATCGCATTTTTTGCATCTATCCCATATTTTCTGTCTGCCAAGATCACAAATTCTCATATGCGTAATATATTTTAATGTATAATATATTTTTCCACCAGTATATATATATAAGAAAACATGTAGAGATATGCCAGCAGGTGAGATCAATAGGAAGCTTTTGATTGATTATGTCATACATACACTTCCCCTTTTATTATACTTTACTTTGGCGCCAAGATGTCCAAATCAAGAGCAGTCAAAAACGTCGAACCGGAAGTGGAATGACAGTCGTTCGGATCCTTTTTCATCGGCTCCCGGGCAATGTAAATCGTGGGTCACTCGATTTTACGGCTTCGCAGCACTAACGCGTTTGCCGCTTATGGTTTGGAAGAAAACCGTCTTCTTTGAAAGACACGATGCCATCGCGGAGGGTTAAAGACTTCCTCTTGGCGCTTGAAATCCTTTTTTGAATGGCGCACTTTATGCATCGTGTCTTTTCAAAACCTGAATAAGGGTAGGGTACAGATTACGAAAGAAGAAAAGAATAAACGCAATGTTGTACACAGTTGTAACACCCAAGACGGGCATAAATACATGTTATAACGCTGAAATAAATGACTTTTTTCCGATATCTTTCCGAATATCTGATTTTATTTAGCAATATTGAAATATATATTGATTTCGAGTTAAAATGTGAAAATATGAAGACTTTTAATATATCGAAGGAAATATTTGTTAAATATTGGAATTTTTACATTTTTATCGGACATTTTTTCTATATATCTGTACAGAGTATCTAATTAAACTTATTAAATCATAAAATAAAAATGTAATACATTTATTCTTATTAATAGAAAATATTTCGGTACCGCATCAGATCGATCATCCAAAATTCAATTATTATTGTTACACTTGTAAATCAGCGAAGTTATGAATAAATGAAAATATAGCTATAATAAGTATACAGATATACAGGATGAAGTATTTTAATCTATAACGGGAAATATCTCAGAACTTTGGTTAGATATAGAAAAATGTTTCAGCCAAAAGTTGAAGAACTTGATTTTGAAGATTATTTCAAAGTTACAGTGGTTTATTTATTTATTTTATTTTTTTTTAATGGGAACGCCAACCCCAGATTTGAAAAGAGCGGAAAAGAATAGAGGTTGGAAACAAAATATTCCAGGAAAAAGTTGTCACTGATGGAGAGGGTCAACTTTTCGTATAAATTATCTTCACTTTGAACTTGATTGTGAAGGATCCCTAGTAGAAATGAGTTTGTAAATATCCGGGAGCAAGCTTGCCTCTGACTCGAGCACGGGAATCTATCAAGGCGCGAGTCAGGGCCCAGCCTGCGCCGGATATTTAGAAACAGATTTCTACTAGGGATATTTCAAGGTTAAAGTAATTTTATCACAAATAAGCTTCATTTAACTTTGACATGACCTTCTTGGGTCACCTTCTTGGAAATAAAGTCGGTGGTACCAGTAGTTGACCCCTTTGACCAACATTGTTCAGAAATAACTGATAAGTCTATTTACAAAAAAGATATGCATGCGCCTAAACGATATTTTTTATTTTTGCGTTGTTTTTTGTACAGCTGATAAAATCTTTATGCAGGAAAGCTTTAATTTACCTCAAATCCCAAAAAACACATTTATACATCAATATTTGTCTTTTCACTTGAACACACATTATCGGATATTCAAACAATTTTCCGGCTTTTATGATTTTAAAATTTGGGCTTGAAAATAAATATCATACAGATAAAAGCGAATCAAATGTGTATTGCTTGAATTAGTAAACCATTATATTTTATTTCTTTTTATCGGAAAACAGTAAACTTTTATCCTTTTCAAAATGTCATCAATACAATTTATTGAATAACTGTAATACTATATAATACTATATATTATGAAACAAGGGAGAAATTAACGATTTTCACGAGTGTGAAGTGTTTGTCACTCGAGCGAAGCGAAAGTTATACATTCACATTCGCTGGATATCGATATTTTGTACGTGTTGCATGCGATATTTTTTATTACGAGGTGCACGGGGATTTGATATTCGCATTTATTATTTCAGTATTTGGTTTCTCTATCATTTCTAGGACATACATGGTTATTTGTCGATTTTGAGTATTGTTTTTGTCTTGATTTATAATGTTTCTTATTTATTCAACGTCGCTAGCATTTTATGGTTTATTTTATGAAAATTTTAAAACACAGGTACATTAAAAAAATTTTATTTAATTTCATACGTCTTTTATCACTCATCAAAATTTTAACTAACTATATAAATGTGATTAATTTCATTTTATGTTACCAAGATTCTTATAGGTGTAGACTCTTTAAAATTGTCCAGGATAAATATAAACACGCATAGTTATGCAAATGTATGTAATTTTCACAATAGAAAAAAAATTCAGGGTAAATTAAAAATCATTGTAGTGAATAAACGGTTAGCTTTATTAATTATACTAACCGCCTTTCAAATTTGAACGGTTAAATACGTTCAAATTCATGATCCTTATCACAGCATGCTGTTATTGTTTTGGTTGAATACGACATTTCCAGTATATACTTTTCATTATTTATAATAATATTATAGTTATCAGATTGATATTTAATTTTACAATTCCAATTGAATCTTCGTAGTTTCCAGGTAAGATAATCATCGAAGATTTCTTTTTCACGCATTATAATTTGAATGCACGAGTTTCTATAAATTGTTATAAATTGTAAAAATTAACATCTCGTAATAATTCTCAACAGTTCTGTATATAATTTATCAGACAAATAATTAAATTCAAGATAACATTGATAATAATAATTTTAAACCCGGAACGAGTTATCTAATTAAGAATATATGTTTCTAAAATATGCGTGTGAATGAGTAAAAAAATAATATAAAAATGTAATTGAAATACGTTCCTATATTATCATTTTTAAATTAACCTTATTAAGTAAATAAACCAAATAGCATACTAAGTGGAAATCAAACATTTATTTTCTTTTTTTAAAAATGCTAGACAAAAAAAAAAACATTCAAAAAACGGCTGTCATCGAATGAGTAATTTACAATTCTAAACATACGAAAACTGGACACAAAATGAATCTGTTGCACAGATGCTGACCAATTGAAGGAAACTTGTAAGGTTGAAGAAATAAGTGATTTGTGTATTTGTAGAAATACAAAACAATTTTCCAAGAAATTTTTAATAGTCATCTACGCATATATATATGTCTCCAGAATATATAAAGGTAATATTTGTCAAAATAATAAGAAACGGAATGAATTATTAATTTAAAAAAATTAACCAATGACATTACGTAGTTACAGTCCACAATAGACGTAAACAAATATTTTATACGATTATATAATAACGTTTTATTTTACTGAAACCATTAATCATATTATTTAATTCAATCGAAATTTGATGATTTTATATTGGATGTAAAATGAAAAATTGCGGTCTTCCGGAAAATGGTTATTTTTATCGAGATTTCATTGGGGCGTTAAAAGTAAAATATTTATCGTCGTCGGAAAACATTTTTACGGCACAATAATGAGCCTGGCAAAGAATATTATCCGCATAATTTCAAAGGTATTTCCCGAAAACAAGTATTCTACAAGGTCTCACCAGCACTCAAAAAATCAAACACGATCTGCAGATCGTTATCCTAAACTTGTCACTTCGAAAACCGTCAAGCAGCTTATACTTCGCGTTTAAGTATTTGTTTACCTGAAGGACTTCGTCATAAAACATCGAAGACCTAAATAGCCTCCAATTACTTCGAATCTGATCCAACTTCGGTGTCATTAGATCAGTCAATAGTGTATTAATTGGTATTAATTGGCAATTATCAACAGTTTTCTTTGAGAGAAAGTTAATATCAAATGTCTCAGAGTAAATTTTATTCTCATCCAATGAAATAAATTTATAAAAGTAAATGTGTTTAATGGAACCGTTGATAATTCCTTTTTCAACAATATTTTTACTGCTCTGATCAGGCCCAAATCCGAGTGATCGTTACATACTTGATGAGATAGCCGTATATGAAGATCCTGAAATATTTTCGGTAGCCTGCAGGGCTTGATCAACGCCTTATAAAAAATTCCGCCGGGTAAATGTAAGTCATAGTTGATAAACAAATTTTTAAGATATATCTTCATTGGCATTGTAAAATGTTTTATTAACCGTATAACGTATTAATTTTATACTCAATTTTTTTGATTTCCAATTTTGACAATACTAATATGTTAATTCAAAAAATCAGTGGCAACAATATACGTGACACCATTTATCTAAGTTCACAATAAATGAATCGTGTAATTAATTAATTACTGAACGTGCATTAAAGTAATAGTAAAAAAAAATATAGGTTGATTAAATATAACTGCTTTTAATATCTTTTTTTCAATTAATTTAAATTATTTAAATGTAATTAATAATTGTTGTTCCCATTGACAAAAAGATTTTGTTGTGAACCCTTGACATGAAAAATATATAATCCATTTAAAATATTTTCATTGAAATTGAAACTATAATTTTCAGGAATCTAAAAATCCATTAAACAAAAATAGGCAGTGCATGCTTTCATGTCCAATGAATTGTTTTAGAGGAAAAAATGGTTGAAATTTAACGAAAATATTTGCAACAATTACCATGTTACCAATCATTTATCGCAATAAATTTTCCCATTATACCTAATAACCAGTTTTGTTTCAAATAGCAGAAAAATACCCAATACGATTCCATATGGGAAATTTCAGTAGAGTATAAAAACGTAACACATATATCAATTTATGAATTAAATTACAGCTTAAAGCATATATATGAATTATGATGCATTTAAATTATTTTATATGCCTCTGCTAAATTAAGAATTAATAACAATTACAATTGAGTGAAATTGAATTATATTCTGCGTAGAATGTGATATCCTATATATATATATATACATATGTATATATAAATCTTCAGTAACACTCGTTGTCCGGGTTTATTTGCTTATATCGAATAAATCGCGCGGTGACATTGGGTAATTGTCATTTGTTCAATAATTCCGAATATTTAATGAAATAAAAACGATAAATGTCGTTATTATACAGCACCTATAAAAGGTTTTGTTGATTACTATGATATTTTCGGGAATTTATTATTTCTCTGATTTTGTATAATTTCGATCATTTTCAAAAGTTAATGCGAAGTTTAATACATGCGTTTTTATTCATAAAAAACACTGTTGTGTAAAATTACACAACTTAATTACAACCGTAAGTAAATGTACTAAGTAACAATTATGTTACAAAAATACACAAAAAGGAGTCTATTTTCAAGTAACTATATATTTGTTTGAATATATAAATGTTTCTTTTCAGTGTATATCATGGTTATTTCTTATATAAATGTTACATTATAATACAATTGCTTCATTGTGGTTGACTGGGAATACGTTTAAAAAAATTTAGCATATATTATTAAAAATTATATTTACTATTTTATTTAAGCTCTCATTAGGAGGACGAGCGCCGACGAAGTCCGCAGGGTGGTAATTCCTAATGTTTGTAAAATAAATATAACAATTACAACGATATACCGATGTATTTTCCACTGTTCATCACCTATGAACCTATACGAAAAAATACTATAATGTGAGCGAAAAACTATCGGAAATCATAAACTTTTATATAGTTTTCGAATATAGTTTCTTATGGTATTTTCGTGTGAGAAGAAATTTGATATTAAAAAAATGCTAGATTAATAGAACTCGAATCTTGCGCAAGGCTCATCCAAATCATATCTTCGAAATAATTATTTTAATTATTTTAATATATGACTGTATACATTATATACAATTTTATTCGAAGGAACAATCCAGCCGATTATATAGTGAAGTATAAAATTTATTCTAAAATTTATAGAAATTATAAGTAACGAATCCAATGTCGCATGAAATTTTCGACAGGTTATAAACATGGCAAAAAGTCGCCCGGACCTTTGCGCGTGTTATTGTTGGTTATTTAAGGCCGACATTCCACGAGTGTGCGTCTCGCATTACGTAAGCGAACGGCGTCTCCGCGACCTACGTTGCGCTCGCTCGAGCACTACTCGTCCACTCTCGCCAGCAGACATGAATGAGTGACTCACTGGTCTCGAGCGCCTGCGTGCGAATTCGAATTCATACTCGTAATCGTACGCGTGATTTCTGCACTTGGCATATCCGTAGGAAGGACTCACGAGATGTCCTTGTATTTTAATAACACACGTGAGGCAAACGACTCCTTTGGATTGCACGCAATTATCCTGTCACTGTATCGAAGGTGCTGATGAACCTCCAGATATATTACGTTTATCTGCTTCCGATATGATTCAAGCATAATACTATACATGGACGCCTATGTCATATTACGAGCATATATAAAAATCATTTTTGGCATCTACTTATAGAAGGAGAAGTTATTTACATAATTTTGAATATCTTTTATATGTATGTCAAAGATGAATGGGGCAACTATAGTTACTCAATTACTGCTAGATAACCATAATTTCTCGAAATATGCGTCCATATCCGTCCTTGGACGAAAATTGAACGTACCTTGGATATCCAATGTACGTCCATTACACGTAGACGACTGACGGCTGATGGACTTCTTAGTGACAACCGGACGTACATACCGTAAGTACAGACTTCCGTAAGTACAATAGACGTACTTGAGGCAAACAACGGTTAGGATCTTTAAGATATATATTATACAATAATTTATTTTATATTTAGACTATAATATGAAAAAAAAGTAACAACCCTGGTAGAGATTGAATCTAATTTCCAGAACAGGCCATTGAATGAATTCCCTAGCAACAGTGTAGGCCTGTTAGGGAAAGTCTTACTAGGCCATTTGCAACTATGTAACGTTTTGGTCGACTAGTTTCCCGCCCAGTCTTACGCGGCATGGCCAAGTTCGG
>JAPYZR010000548.1:0-48488 GCA_030522945.1 Trichopria nigra | reverse complement strand
CGGCAATAGAGCAACATATTAGCAACAAAAAAGCAACAAATGTTCCACATAGTTTCGATTGGTTTTGCTGACTTTGGTTTGCTAGCTTTAAGGACCTTGAATCGACACGATTGTAACGGAAAATCAATGAATCTTAATTATCCTTCCATTATTTAAATTTTCTCCCTGCTTATAAAATCGTGTATGTAAGTACATGTGCTTGTGAACGTGTGTGCGTGTGTGCATGACATATATATAGAAAGTGTATTAATTAACGTAATTGCGATTTTTCAGATGGAAAGGAATGCGACGCCGTGGTCTGCTACCATGAGAAGGACTCGAATCTGGTCGTCGGTATTATTATACCCACCCTGGAGTCCCGGCATCGGTACAAATGCGCGAACCTTGAAATCTCACACTTTAATCAAAACTGTAAGTAATTTTGGATTTTTTTCTATCGTGGGGAAGGGATAATGCATATTTGTATATATATATCTGAGATTCTGGTTGATTCGAATGATTCAATTAATTGAAATGATTAATTGAACAATTCGACGAATTTATTTTCAGAAATTGCTCGATAATTTAAATTGGAAATTGAACCGAAGAATTCGATCCGATAATCTTTTGAAAAAATAATTCGAAGGACCTCGAATGATTGACACGAAAAATTGATTCAAAGGACTGATAAATGTAATATTGATGAACATAGATTCGATGAATTTATTTTAATATCAATAATAATAATAATAATAATAGTAATAATAATAATAATAATAATAATAATAATACTAATAATAATAATAAATAATAAGAAATAAAGAAAATAATAATAATATAATATAAGAATGTGATATTATGATTTGAATACAAGAATTAATTAAAAATACAAGAAAATTAACATTTACAAAAATAGTAAAAGTAACTAGAAAAGTAGTAAAAAGTATCTAGAAAAATAGTGAAAAGGAACTAGAAAAATAGTGAAAAGGAACTAGAAAAATAGTAAAGTAACTATAAAATACTAAAAAGTAACTAGCAGAATGGTGAAAAGTAACGAGAAAATAGTGAAAAAGGACTAAAAATAGTAAAGTAACTAAAAAATAGGGAAAAGGAACTAGAAAAATAGCAAAGTAACTACAGAATAGTAAAAAGTAACTAGAGAATGACAAAGTAACTAGAATATAGTAAAAGTAACTAGAAAAATAGTTAAAAGTGACTATAGAACATTGAAAAGTAACTAGAAAAATAATAAAATAACTAGAAAAATAATAAAATAACTAGAAAAATAGAATAGTATTTCAGTCTGCTCGCGCCTTAATTGACAAATGTTGATATTAATTAACTAAATAGAATCGACGATTATCGTAAATTTATATTGGTATTATTTCTCAAAACTACTATTTTTTTCTTTTTGAAAGTAAATGAAAAATAATCAAACCAATTGTTAGTTACTATTATTATTATTCTGTATTATTATACTTATTTAATTTTAATTACAGTTAACAAGTAGTTTTTAGTTAATTAGTAGTGAAACTATAATTAATGAAGGTTTTCTTTATTTCTCAAGTTTAATAATGCGAAAATGCAACCTCACACTACGACGCTAACGCATTAATCAAAAGGAACTACCGCAAACTAAACTTGGCGAACTTTTCATATCTTTCGACACTGATCTGTTTTTTTTTTCGGGTACATTCTCACGGTATTCCTCTATCTTTGTCTCTATCTCTCTCTCCCTCTCTTCCAATTTTTCTCACTTTCCTGTGTTGCGTTATTCTCAGTTTTTAGTTGTATAAAAGAAGAAGAAGAAGAACAACACATCACAGTTAAATGATCGAACGATTCACGTGTATATAATTTCCAGCACTCCTATTCGCAATAATACCACACGACATGCGCCAAGTCGTTGCGCCAAATTGTTTTTTCGGCCGCTTTAGTAGACGAATCTTAATATCGGGCCTTTCTCGAAGAATCTCTTAGCAGCTCGCGTGACGGAAGAGTTTTCGTTCCCTCCTTCCAATCGGAGTATATATGTATATGTGTGCACTTCGTACACACTTCGTGTACACTTCAGCCCGTTCCTTCCTATAGTTTTTGACGTTCCTTCGTTTGCGTCGAGGGGAAGGCGAAAGAACAGGCGAAACACGAAAGTGCTTTCACTCCAGGCTATTCCAGAGGAAAACAATAGGCGAGTGCTTTCGCCAAGCTTGCGAAAAGGTGTTAACATAGACGGGAAATTGAGACGCGAGTGTGGCTTATTTGGACTAAGCGTCGGCCATTTTGCCCGAAGGATGGAAGATATACAATGAAGATTACGTAAAGAAAGATAATAATTAATTGTGCCGTTCATGCTGATGGCTTCTTTTCCAGAGACGTTGGGAGAAACGCCAAATTCTTTATCGATTCAATGATTTGATTCGACGAACCGATTCGAAGGAATGGATTCTAAGAAACGGACTGGATTCGACGAGTTGATTTGAAGAATTAATTCGACACATTTTTATAGGATTAATGGATCTTCTATGAATATCAATTCATAAAAACTATATTCAAGATATTCTTCAAAGGATTGATTCGATAAACTGATACTAAGAATTGATTTAACGAATGGATTAAAAGAATAGCGTAATGAGATTTATTTGAAGGAAGGATATGACAAATTGATGATATGAAACGATTCCAAGGATTGAATGTAATTTATAATTCGAAGAAACTGATTTGAAAAAATATCTGAAGAAACGATTCACAGATCCAAAAGACTCGTCAGAATGTTTGGAAGAATCCATGGAATGGAAAGATTGTAAGAATTGAGTGATTCGGAATGAATTAATTGAATGTTTCGGAAAATTGATTGAAATAACAGATTGAAATAATGAGTTGGAGGATGTACGACGAATTAATCCAAAGAATTGATTCGACAAATTTATTTTAACGATTGATTCGAACTATTGAGTCCAATATTTGATTCAAATAATTGATCCAAAATAATTCGAAGAAACGCCGGGGGAAGAATTGAATCGTAGAATCGATGTAAAAAATGATCATTTCAATCATTTCTCTGAATGATTGGAAGAATTGATTGAAATTTTAACTAAAGATGTCAATTGGAATTGAGTAGAGTCAATGAATTAATTGAAATTAATGATTCGGAAAATTAAAATAATTGATTGAAATAATGAATTCGAAGATGTGTGATAAATTTATTTAGAGGATTGATTTTAATAATGATCGATTTTAAGGATGGATTCCAAGACTATTCTTAGGCGATCAATTGGAATTCATTGGAATTGAATAGAGTCAATCGATTAATTGGAATTAATGATTCGGAAAATTTAAATAATTGATTGAAATAATGAATTCGAAGATGTGTGATAAATTTATTTAGAGAATTGATTTTATTGATCGATTTTAAGGATGGATTCCAAGGCTGATTAGGCGATCAATTGGAATTCATTGGAATTGAATCGAGTCAATCGATTAATTGGAATTTATGATTCGGAAAATTAAAATAATTGATTGAAATAATGAATTTTGAAGATGTGTGATAAATTTATTTAGAGAATTGATTTTAATGATCGATTTTAAGGATGGATTCCAAGACTATTCTTAGACGATCAATTGGAATTCATTGGAATTGAATCGAGTCAATGAATTAATTGAAATTAATGATTCAGAAAATTAAAATAATTGATTGAAATAATGAATTTTGAAGATGTGTGATAAATTTATTTAGAGAATTGATTTGAATGATCGATTTTAAGGATGGATTCCAAGACTATTCTTAGACGATCAATTGGAATTCATTTGAATTGAATCGAGTCAATCGATTAATTGGAATTAATGATTCGGAAAATTAAAATAATTGATTGAAATAATGAATTTTGAAGATGTGTGACAAATTTATTTAGAGAATTGATTTTAATAATGATCGATTTTAAGGATGGATTCCAAGACTATTCTTAGACGATTAATTGGAATTCATTGGAATTGAATCGAGTCAATCGATTAATTGGAATTAATGATTTAGAAAATTGATTGAAGTAACAAAGTTCAAGAATATACGAAGAATTGATCCAAATAATTGATTTGAAAGTGTGATTCGAAGGATTGACTCAAAGGAATTGATTCGAAGCATAATTCAGAGATTGATTTGCAGAATTGACTGGAACAATATATAAAAATGTAATAATTTTTAAATAAGAATCTATATACAAAAGTATTCAAAACGACGAAGCTCTGCGGTATCGGAATCACTGCGGGGATGCGCCGCGCGCAATGTATATATACGGATGCGAATAGTGAGATCTAATTACATCAATTATATTCGGTGACACACATCCGACGCTAACGAGAATCCTTCAAGGGGCTAAAATCACGGGCCGGGACTCGGCAAATTGAATTAGAAAGTTTCGGTCTTGGCCAAAGTCTGGAGTAGTAGTAGTAGTAGCTCATTTGTCTCAGGCCTGCCGAGCGCGCGACTGACGTAGATTAGACGAGCTTTTTCTTTGACGGCGCCAGTTTCCGCTTCTCGTCACTGTCCGTCTCCCCTTTTTGGCATTGCGCGAAAATGGGACGAGAGAAAGAGGGGAAAAAGAAGAGACATAGAGAGAGACAGATAGAGAGAGAGATAACAAAGAGTCCTGGTATAGGGTAGCCTGTGCTCCTATATATATATATAGTAGGATTTTATTATTGCCGGCCCGATTACGACGGACAAACGTTTTCAGGTCGTCTCGACGCTCGGGCTCTTGCCCCTGTGATCTTCCTCGAGCTTCCGCTCTCGAGGTTGTTTAGCACTTGGTATAACTGAAAATGTCTGGTAATAATTTTTCAGCAGCTCATTAAAATACACACGGAAGTTATAATATATATATATATATATATACCTGCAGCAAAAACGGATGTACCTTTCAACTCGTTTCTGCCTCGTCTTAATCCTCCTGCATCGTAGGAAATAAAATCAGAGATTATTTTTATATGCAACACTTGAACCGTCGAGTGCCCGAGTTGGAAGCGGGAGTAGAAACTCACTTTTTATTTCCCTTACGAAAATACAAATTTAAGAAGGTAATTTTTAAGAATAAAATGGCGTGTGTGTATATAGATATACAAAAACATCATAAAATTTATGAAAATATTTTAAACGTTCGTGGTTGCAGCAACTGAAGTGGTTCCTACCCTGAAGATAAAAAACTGGTTCGTTTACGTCCGAAGGCAAAAAAAAAATCTGTTTCACGAGGTAAATGGAGATAAAGGGAAAGGGTTAAACATTTTGACCCGATGTAGGCAAATTCAATACTTGAGACTCCTTCCATGGTAGTAGAATCGAAGTAATTTCGCGTTCGAGCCATTGTGCGGCGAACGCAGCCGCGTTAAAGCACCCGCGCGAGTACAAACATGTATATACATCCACGTATACGTGAATATATATATCTATATACCTGCCTGAGAAAATAAAGAAACAAACCCGACAATGGCCCCAGTTGCCTCGTTCGGGATTCCGGTGGACTTGCAAATTGAGAGAAGAAATCCGAAATGTCCCGGAGGACCTTACACAGTTAAAAGTTTTTTTATTTTGCGTCTAATGGGACGTACTTTCTCGAGAATTCGTACGTAATTATGGAATTAGGAGCATTATTTACGTCGGCAACTGCATTTCATTTGCAAATTTTTCAATGTCTCTCTCTTCCTCCAATGACGATCAAATAAATGAACATCGTTCAATAACAAAGCAAAGTTGTTGTTCGATCTCGGATTTCATTTATCGAATCAGTTTTCGTTATTTCATGGAGTTTAAAACTCCGATGAAAGTCTGCAATAGGATTCTTCAAGTCTATGATTTGAATCAATTCTTCGATTCTATTTTTATTTATTTATTCGGAAACAGAAAAACGATCTTTGTCTTTTTGTTCGAATTGATAATGTAAGGCTTGATTTGTTCAATCAATTCTTTGAATCAGTCATATTCAGATTCTTTATTTAGTATTTTCTGTAAATTCTTCGATTTGTTTTATTTAATCTTATGGGCAATATTTACAATGAATTCTTGTATGAAACATCTTTTTGTCAATTTCTTTCATTTGAATTTCTAGTTTGAATCAAATATTTGAGTCAATTCCTTGATTCAATCCTTTGGATCAATCCTTTGAATCAATTTTTCGATTCATTTTTTTTTTATCCAATCCTTGGATGTAACTCATCGAATCTTGGAGCGTTGGAATGAATTTATCTTTTCCTTTCAATTCTCTAATTTGATCGTTTGAGTCAATATTCTTCGATTCTTCCTTTTTCTTCGAATCATCCTGAAAATATTTTTTTCGAGTCTATAATGTTTCAATTTTATTAAACACTCATTACAATGAATCTATTCGATCAATTCTAATTCAAGTCGTTCTTCCATTCTTTCATTAAATCCTTTCAATAATTCCTTTTGCTTAATATAACTTATATCGGTTCCGCGCATAAATTAATACTTTGTTTCAACCCTTTGAACAATTCTCAGAATCCGACTTTAGGACCTAATTTATTCAATCAATTCTTTAAATCAATCCTTATAATTAATCAATTGAAACAATTCGTATTTTTGTCGTTTTTTAAGTTCTCCGGTTCTATTATTCAATTTTTTCAATAATTTCTTCGAATTGCGATGTAAAATTTTTTCTTTCATTCCATTATTTGGAATCAATTTTTTTATTAATTTTTCATATCATCAGTTAGACCTTATAATTTAAAGTTCTATGAATCAAAGAACCCTGGTAAAAAAGTGGATAGAATCGTATAGAATCGGATTCAAATTTTATCCGGATTTTAAACAAACGGATAGAAATGGATAAATTTTTTATACATTTCTATACGATTCTATCCACTTTTTTACCAGGGTTCTTTGATTCGATCGCTTGAATAAATTCTTCGCCTCTTTGACATTCATTGACAATTTTCAGAATCAATTCTTTTACTGGCATTTTTTAAATTTATTCTGAAAAATAAAAACAATTCTCTGAATTCGTGCTTATTTTTTTAATTGATTATACGTTGGACCTAATTTATTTACCCAATTCTTTGAACTATCCTTAGAATTAATCCATTTCAATTTTTCTGTTCGTATATTCAATCCTTACAATAATTTCTTCAATCTGTGTTATCAAATCTTTCTTTCATTCAATTTAGAATCAATTCCTCACAATCAGATCCTCCGTTAGACCTTGTAATTTTAAGTTGTATGAATCAATTCTTTAATTCGACACTTTGAATAAATTCGTTGCCTCTTTGACATTCATTGACAACAATTTTCAGAATCAATTCTTTGACTCGCTTTTTTTAAATTTATTCGGAAAAAAAATTTTCGGAACTCCTTTTTTTTTCTTTAATTGATTACGTTGGACCTAATTTATTAATCAATTCTTTGAACAATCCTTAGAATTAATCCATTTTAATCAATTCTTATTCACATAGTTTTTCCGATTTTTCAATTCGTTTGAAAATTGAATTGAATCAGTTCTGTGAATCAATTCATTCTTTCAATCCCTTGGATCAATTCTTAAAAAATTAATGGATCTTGTTTACAAATCATTTTTTTTTCTTAATAAATCGTTAGAATCAATCGGTTGAATCAATCCTTATTCCCGTCGTTCTTTTTCCGATTATTTTACTCAAACATTTCAATAATTATTTCTTCGATTCATTTTCTGAAATCTTATTTCAGATCAATCCATTAATTAGAATCTATTCTGACATTTTTTTTTCAATTCCTTTCGTTGAATATATTTCATCGAATCAATAAGTAATGGAATGAATTCTTGAAAGAAATTCGCGTCGTTATTTTTCAAGATTGTTGTTTCAATCCATGTTTTGAACTCAATCTTTTATACAAATTAATTTAATTCAATGTTTTTTTTTTTAAACTAACGGAACCTAATTTTTTTAATCAGTCCTTCGAATCAATCTTTTAACTTCATTCTTTGAATTCTGGAACTTGTTTTTTCTAATTTTTTTTTTTTCTAACTTATCCAGTGTGAAATCAGGTGACCCACTTGAAACTCTATATATAATCGGTTAATATAATATATATAATAATATATAGATTATTATGAATTAATTCGTATATAGAATCTAATCTGCAGATTTATTGTTCAGAAAAATATTGTTCGAATCAATTCTTCAGAGCAACTCACAAATGAGACATTAATTCATAATATATATATATATATATATATATATATGTATGTATGTTGTATATGCATCAATTGTAATATCAATTGTAATATAAACAATAACAAATGTCTAATTGTTACAGGGGCCCTGGAAATTGCGCCTCACGCAGCGACGGCCCGGCGCGTGATAATCGTTCTCAGCCCGGAGGCCCTGGGTAACTCTTGGTCCGAGTCGAACGTCAGCTCCGCTCTGAAGCAGTTGGCATCCCTGACCACCAGGGCGATCGTCGTCAGCTTAAAAGAACTGCCCTGCAGCGCGTCTCTGGCCAAGTCCTCGAGAAGCGGCCACAAAGTCCACGTGCCTACGGACCTTCAAGGACTGAACATCCTCTGCTTGAAAACCGGCTCCGAGAGGAAGTTCTGGCACGAGCTGAGGTTGGCAATGCCGCCGATGCGGCCGCCCATCATCGAGTCCGCGTGCCAATCGGTCGCCATGATCGTACAGGCGAACGGCAAACCCGGACAACAAAAGGCGAGGTCCAGGGAGAGCTTGGAGGTCCTCGTCTAGGAGGAGTATCCGGGGCAGGAAATCTATTGCTTTTAAAGTTTCACTTTTTCCCAGAAGGACCCAAAGTTGCCGGAAAACGAGACAATATTTTTTTTTTTCTTCTTAGTTTTTTTAATGGAGTCGTTTTTATTTGCAATGTTGTTAAAAAACAAAATTTGAAATGTTAAATGTATAGAATGTAGAATGGAAGTACGTTAATGTTCGGGAAAAACTTCCAATGATAATTATTTTTTATTTCTATTCATAATAAATACATTAATTGTAAGGCTGTCGTTTGCCATTACTCATCAATTGTTATAAAATTATTATTTATAAAATCAAACCATAAGCAGACTATTTTTGTCTCGGTAAGCATCGGTACTATAACTATAGTCACGATACTCTTGTACCCTAACTATAGTTGCTGCTAGAGAATAGACCCTAAATTTCGTGGAGTGAAATTTCACTCCGAGAAATTTACAGGCCAAGCACGAACATAATAATCTGCTTCGGGTAAATTTTATTTTAACGAAAAAACAAACGAAACCTAATGAAATTGAAGTTGATACATTTGGAACGATTGAATTGGAAGAATTGAATTAGAGAACTGAAATCATAGACTGATTCGAGGAATTGATTCTTGGAATTCCAAAAAGAGTCGAAGAATTATCTTTTTTTTTTTTTTTTTTTTGACAATGAAAATGACTTTCGATATATTTCGGGTAAAATATATGCGCAAACGTCGATGTATCGTTTACGTATTCGCTTCAATTTCAATGCAAAATTTAATTTTGATCGTTTGTTTTTGAAAATTTTCTTTCGAAGAAAATAATGCAATAATTTCGATTACGTTTTTACGTTTAAGAATTGTTTCGTGTTTCGAAAGTATTTTTGTATTTTATTAAAAAAAAAAAAGTAAAATTATCTTTATTTTATAAATAGTAGGAAATTCTATTGAAAATTTATTTAGACGACTTTTAACCACTTTTTTACGGCAATTCTTAATCCTTGGGTCCCTGAAAAAAGTGAAATTTGCAGTAGTTTCCCGGCGCCCCCATTATGTAGATACGAATTTTTTACGCGTCTTTCTGGAAAAAAAAAGTCATTTTGTTCCGCGCTTCCTTTTTTCGACCCTCGCCTTCTCCTTTACCTTTGCGTTCGTGTAAATTTCGTAAGATTAATGTACTGCCTACTTTTCAGCGCACAATGCGAATGCAGAGTTTTTCCTGCGAAAACCGTTCACGAAACTTACTTTTATTCGAAACAGTATATATGATCAAAACCTGAATTTTTATGTACAAGAAAAAAAAACCACTCACGCACACACACACATATATATGTATTGGTTTTAACGAGCGCTTTCAGTTATTAGATATAAAATGTCAACTTATCATTTACAACAGTACTAGGGCACCACCCACATTCTTGAAATCATTCGAATATCCAAGTCGAAGAATTGATTCGAACAATTGTTCCGAAGAATGAATCTGCAGATTAGATTCCAGGAATTAACTCAAAGAATTGAATTTATGAACTGATCTGTAGAATTGATACTTAGAATTGTTTCGAAGAATAAATAATCCATAGACTAGATTCTAGAAATTAATTCAAATTGATTTTACGAATCGATCACATGAATTGATCATAAGTATCAAGTCGTTGAATTGCTTCGTAGAATTGATTCTAACAATTGTTTCGAAGAATCAATTTCTGGGTCTGATTCAATTGAAAATCAAAAAATTTATTCTACGATTAGATTTGAATAATTGATCGGAACAATTGATCATAAGAATTGTGTCGATGAATCATTTTCAATAATTTACTCGAACAATTAATTCGAACAATTCCAAGGCTTAGTTCGAACGCGAATTGATATCAACAGAACGAAAAGTAACCAATTTTTACCGGAAATCTTACTTTGAAGTCACGTGATTCACTTTTTCGCGTCATTTTTTGTGTTTCCTCGAAACAATCAAACAGCGCTTCACGGATCCAGCATCATACAACGTCCATGAAAGTTATTAGAAATGTACGAGTTTGAGAATCGAAGCGAATCACGCGACCTCGTTACTTCGAAGCGATTCGAGTGTCGCAGCGGCGTGTGCGAATAATCGAATAAAAATGAAAGTACGAAAACAAAAAAAAAAAAAAAATTCACGCCTGTGAAAATGTACATATAAAAATTAGTGCCGGTTTGTAAAAATCATTGTTACGCGTCAGTATTTTTCGACGAACGACTGCCCTCCCTCCCCCGTCCCCTCCCCCTTTCATCGGGTCCTCTATAAGGAAAAACACGTTTGAAAAGACCCACGGATACGAAGTCTGCTTTTTCCGCCCTCTTACGACTGTACTTTTGTATAAACGCTTGTCGAACGCGCGATGATTGTAACGCGAGTTCAATGCGAAGAAGAGTGACGAGCGATCGAGACAAAACCAGGTCTTCCGCCGATTGTCGGCCGTCTCTCCGATGACTTTTCTTCTTCGTCGCGCGCTCTGTAAATATCGCAAAAAAAAAAAAAAACAAAAAAAAAACAAAACAAAACAAAAGAGCGGAGGAAAAACAGAATGAAACCTGAAAGTCGGCACCGCGATGCCATTATTTATTCAAACAAACCTAGACGTAACTCGTCGTATTATTATTAGTTATTGTACGCGCAGGGCCTTGCGTCGAAAGCGCTCGGATCTTTTCTACGTTTAATAATGTAGGAGCGTATAGGTCTTTTTTGTAAAGTTTCGTTTTTTAGGCTTTCGTCGCGACCGTCTAGATTCTAAGATTTTGTAAAGATCTTTTCATTTTTTTTTGGTACACTGTAAGCGACGTTGGCGAGCGACGGCTCTCGCGCGGGTCTACCGACGAAAATGAAAAAATATTCGTTACTTCAATGTCAAAGTATAAAACCTGCGAAATAAAGCTGCCGAAACAGAATGAAACAATTCGTCCTTTGCGCGGATTAATCACGAAAGCATGAAATAAGCGTCGTTTCATGTAAGCGCGATTTCATCACTTTTTTTTCTTTCGGACGTTCGGTACAAAATATCGACTGAATAAACGACGATGGCGAGACGCGTCGATACGGATGGTCTTTCTTAAATTCTTTTTAAAGCAAAGTCATCGTCGACGGACGCGTATATACTTTGTAAAATGAACGATACGGCTATAATATAGAAACCGGGCACGATTCACTATTCGTCAGTGTCGCTAAATGTAAGTTTACCTGTAAGTCATAAAACGCTACAAATATAATTATTGAATATTATTACCAGCATCTTGTACCTTACGCTACCCTCCTCAACTACTTTAATAGCGAGAAAATGGCGGCGACTCTTTAAACTAAAAAAAAAAAACTAGGTGTGAAGGAAAAACAAAGCACGTCGTATTTTCGTATTTACTATTATTTCGCTCCTCCATTAATTCCTTCTTAACAAATATACATAATTCTTCGCCTATATATAAATTACTACTTAATTACAAATCCTTAATTGCACTTGTCATTTTTATAATATAATGTACAATAAACGTACCTTCGATCACTGTCGCAGCCTTCGAGGCACTTTGTTCGTAATTCATTAATCGGGCACTAGCTCGGAACAGGCGCGCGACGTCGAATAGGAAATCGATAAAAATCTACCGGATCGTGTAAAAAATTCAATCGCAACGCATCTGACGAATATCCTTTTTGACGTTACGGCGCCCCTTCGACCCGATGAAACAATGATTCATTACAATCATATCGATACATTATTATACAAATTCGCGTACAAGAATAAAGGCGCGCGACGACGACTTCTCTCGAAGCGAAGGATCGCCGTATAATTAGGAACTGGCATAAAGTTCGATTCTCGACGAGCACGCTGCTCGTAAGAACGTGGCATGGCATTCTCTGTCGCTCTGAAACTCCCATTGGCTACAATAGTCTTGAAAAAAAAAAAAAAAAATACAAAAATCATTCAAAAATAAGTCTAGCCTCTGCTTTGTTCGAAATGTCTCGGATTTCTCATTTTCTCCCTCATTCATTCGCGCTCGTTGCATAAGTATGTATATATACCGCGAGTAGCAAATATGGAAAAGAAGAAATGTTCCGTGTGAAGTAAAAGGCCTAAGTACTGCGAAACGGGGCTTCAAAATCGATATAAAAAACACACGAAGTATACGTAATACTGCGCCTGGACTACTTGAGCGGAATCGCTTTTTCCCTCCAGGTCGATCGCTTCGTCATGCGGATGATGGGCGAATCGTATCGACGATCGATTCGTCGACAACACTCTCCTCTCGTGTCCCGCGACATTGTTACGAATATCGCAATCGCGAGCTCTGACGTGAAACGAATACTGTACAAGGATCGCAAAAAAAAAACAAAACAAAAAATCTTAGCGAATCAGAGTTCTGTCGAGGTGGAGTTCTCGTCGGCGATGCGGGCGACCTCGAGCAAGGCCTCCGCCATCACGTCGCCGGTCTCGGCTACCATGCTCTTCAGGAAGCCCGACTCCTTCTGCAGCAGATTGTACGGAACGTCGAATTCCTTTTAAAACGAAGAAAGAGAACGATTAGTTTTTTGAGAAAAGAAGAGAAATAAAAACATATTTTTGGAAATCGCAAAGAGACTTACAACCACCGATCCGGCGTCCATTACTAAAATCCGATCGCTGTCCATGACGGTGTTGAGTCGATGAGCTATCGTAAGTACGGTGCACTTCTCAAACTTCGTCCTGATCGTTTTCTGAATGAGCTCGTCCGTCTTGGGATCGACGTTGGCGGTGGCCTCGTCCAGCACGAGGACCGGATTGTTCCTGACGATGGCCCTGGCCAGGCAAACCAGCTGCCGCTGACCGACGCTAAGATTGCCGCCGCCTTCGTTCACGTGTGCCTCCAGGCCCATTTCCTTGAGTTCGACCTCCTCCAGCGCCCTCCACAGGACGTCGTCATTGTACGAGTCGAATGGATCCAAATTGCGCCTGAGCGTGCCGGAAAACAGGAAGGGCTCTTGCGGAATGATGCTGATCTTGTTGCGCAGATCGTGGAGTCCGATCTCACCGGTCTCGATCTCGTCGAGCTCGATCCTACCCTGGAGATCCGCCAGGCGGAAGAGCGCCTGAATCAGCGAAGACTTGCCCGCACCGGTTCGACCGACGATTCCGATCTTCTCCCGGGGATAAATGACAAAGTTCAAGTTCTTCAGCACCGGCGGGTCCACCGGTGAGTAACGCAGGAATAGCGACTTGAATTCAATCTTGCCGTTTTGCGGCCAGTCGTCCTTCGGCTTCTTCTCCGGTATACTGTCCAGCGGCGGCTCGCTCGGCAATTTGCTGCAAGACGAAAATGACGGCTCTTTCACGAAAAGTTTTTTTTTTTTTTTATCGAGTGCAACCATAAAAATCTACGCGTACGTACCTGTATTCCAAGACTCTTTCGACCGACGTCATTTGATTCTCGAGTTCGGCGCTCTGGCGCATGCCCCACTGGAACATGCCGGTAAGTCCGATACTTTGCGTGATGGCCAGACCGACTTTTCCGCCCTCCGGCAGATCCGAGTCTTCGCCATACAGGACCAAAAAGCTCATGGTGACCAGGGCTATGTAAAACAGGCAAAAGATGTCGAGCCAGAAGCCGAAAGCGCGCGACGAGCCGATGAAGATGAACCACGACGAGGAGTGCAAATCCTGATGATGGTCGAATTCTTTGACCAGAATGTCGTCGGCGTCGAACGATCGAATCGTGGCCAATCCTTGCAGACTGGCGCTCAAGTGTGCGAAGACCGGCGAACGGGCTATAATTATAATTTTTTTTTTCAATGAATTCACAGCTTTTATTAGTACTTCATTTTTTTTTTTTTTTTTAACGGATTCACTACTTACTGATTCCTTCGAGACGTTTGACGCTGCGACTGGTGGAAATGTAGATGACGCGCAAATAATAAAAGATGACGCTGATTATCAATGTCGGCACCAGCAACCATGGATTCGCAATGGCGACGACGACGATGATGCCGAGCAGCGACAGCCCGATTTGCACGCAATCGATCAAGGCCATCGGCAGCATTTCATCGATGGCACCCATGTCCTTCGAGAAACGATTCAGAATTCGTCCCGAGGTGTTGGTATTGAAGAATCTCATGGTGGTGCGACTTATGCAGCTGAACATTTTGTTGTGCAGGTTTATCGACGCCCTCATGCACATGTCGAAGAACGAGAAGGACCGAATGAGCGTGAAGACTATCGTCAGGACGGTGATGCCGCTGTAGATGTAGATGCACGTCTCCCTGGATATCGGTCCTTTCCAGTTGAAGTCCCCGCCGAGCTGTAATTCGAACGAATGTTCCTTATTATTATCGAGTTCGTTTAGAATTTCGCGACACGCGTCGGCATACTCACGTCGGCATTCTCCTCCATTTGCACCCACTCGGCGATGAAGAAGTCCCCGGAGCTGGCGGCCAACTGCGAAATCACGCAGAGCCCGAATATCATCAAAATTGCGCACCAATGGCCGCCCGCTCCGAAGTATCCCTTGTACACCCAACCGCCGACCGTACCCTTGGTCCGCGACTCGGCTACCTCCAGCGGGTCCTCGAACGAGAGATTGCTCTCGTTCTGAATCGACGAATTCACCGAAGTGATGCTCCCCTGCCTCGACGGATTTCTACTCGGCGGGTTGGATTTTTCCGTGTCCACTATGGCGTCGGCCGTATGGGCGGCGTGGCTTTGCAACAGGTTCCCAAAATCAATGCCTTTTTTGCCCAATTCGTTGAACGTTCTGCGGGAAAAAGAAAAAAAAAGGATTTTTACAATTTCCCGTTGCCATTTCACCTCACCGCTAGAGTATTTCATTTAAAGCCATACGAACCCTTCAGCTTGAACTGATCCGTCTTTCAAAACGAAGACCTTGTCGACCCCTTGCAAGAATTGCAACTGATGCGTGACCAGAATCCTCGTACGTCCTTTCAGGTATTTAGCGATGCACTCCTCGAACATGTGTTTCCCCACGTGTGCGTCCACGGCGCTGAGCGGATCGTCAAAGACGTAGATCGGACTGTCCGAATAAACCGCCCTCGCCAAGTTGATTCTGCGCCGAGTACCAGGTAATTAGATTTAGACCTTAAAAACTGTCGTTCATTAAGAAAACAAACAAAAATCTTATGGGTTTACCTGGCTCGTTGACCTCCGGAAAGACTGATCCCTCGTTCGCCGACGATCGTTTTGTCCCCGTACGGCAGTAGCCTGAAGTCTCTCTTCAACTGGCAGACTTTCACCACTTGCTCGTATCGATGCTGATTCATTTTCCTTCCGAACAGAATGTTCTGCCTGACCGAACCCGCGAACAACCACGGCTCTTGGCTCGCGTAAGCGATGTTACCGTTTACCTGAAATCGAATACTCGTGTTAGTTCGTGCAATTACGGCGATTCAGGAAATTAAAGATAATTGAAAAACGATTACTTGGACCGATCCAGACGTCAGCGGCAGCTCCTTCAATATCGCATTGAGTATACTGGACTTTCCCGAGCCGACTTGACCTACGATCGCTACCAGCTGACCCGGTTCAATGTTTATGTTGATATTGTGCAAAGTGTCCTCCTTCGAATCTTGCAGCCATTTGGCGCATGCGCTCTGCATTTTCACAGAGCCGTTATTCTCTTCTGGATTCACCGGCTTCGGGGACTTGCTGTCCTCTGCTTCCTTCTCCTTCCTCGTTCTCTTCGACAGGCTTCGATCCGCCCGAGTCGAGACTTCTTCGTACATCATGAATTTCTGCAAACGCTTGATCGACACCATCGCCTCGGCCATTTGACTTATTCCTTGCGGGAAGAAGACTGTCATGTTCTGCCGTAGAATATTGTAGTACGCCGTCAATATGAAAACCTTCTCCGCCGTTATGTGCTCGCCGAGCAGCACGTAGGCCAGAATCGTGATGAACAGCGAGAGCCTCGTCGAGAAGATGATGAAGGACATGATGACGCCCCGGATGTACGACATGAATCGTATCACGTTGATCTCCTTCCTACGGGCCATGTGGATCAGACTGCTGAAGGGCTTCTCCCAGGTGTACATCTTTATCGCCTGAATTCCCGTGATGATCTCGTTCGTCAGCCTCACCCGCTCGTCGGTCCTTATGGCCGTCTTCAGCCTCAGCGTCGACGATTTCTTACCCAGGAAGCCCTGCAGCGGTATGAACATCAAGAGCGTCGCCACTCCGATGATCGCCGACACCTGCACCTCGCGATACATGAAGTAGGTGATGACGATCGTCTCGACGGGACCTATCCAGAGGTAATGCAGGAAAATGATGGCGACGTCGAAGCGATTTACGTCGTTGGACAGTAAATTCACGGCCTGGCCGATGGTCGTCTCGCCCAGGGCTGTGCGCGACAGTCGCAGTGACTTTCGATAAATCAACGTACAACAAGCAACGCGCAGTTTCATGCCCATGTGTAAAATCGCCATCATGTACGGATGGACGACAAAGACGTTTATTGCGGAGCAGAGGACGACGCCAGCCGCGAAGAGGTAAGCCTCCTCTCTCGTAACGGTTCTCGTCGTTTTGAAGTACTCCAATAACTTTCCCAGTAAAATCGGCTGCGCGACTCTGCGGACAAAAAGCGTTTCGTACGTTTCATTATATTTTCGGCTTGACATTTTTCTAACGACGCGTTCTACTTCTACTTTCGGTCGATAAACGTACTTCATCGATTGATTTTAGTAATGAACCAACACGTTCAGAAAGGTTAAAAATCATTTTTTTGTTTAGTACGGGACATTCCATGCTCGATGGGGGACGCTTCTTTTGACAAAATAGGCATGGCTCGATTCTCAAGAACAGGTAAATAAAATTGAAATTAAAAATTTTTTCGAAAAAAGTGTCCCGCGCTTGTTATAAAATGTCATGGGTTTGTATACTAACAATTACGGTATCACAAACTAAACGACACAACATTCTCAAGTAGCGTTGTCTTCAGTACATTGGTTAAAAATAAAGAAGAAAAAAACCTGATGTTAACAAAAAAAAATCTATGCAATGGGTCGGAATAAGTCACAGGAAACAGATTTTCAGCAAAACTAGAGGGTATCATAACTTAACGATTCTTCTTCATTTGCCATTGAACTCAACACGGGCTTTGGTGCGGGAGAATGCAGAAAGACAGATTTTTGACGAAAATGGCTGATCAGCAAACCGAGAAACAATGGTTGCAATGTTCTAAATTGTGAAAAAAGAAACAGTTCTTCTTTTTCATATTTCATCGACTTCGGTTAATCTTAGAGAAAATTTATAGCTAATGCGAATTCCATGTTTTTGTTCTGTTGTTTGTTTCTTTCTTTCGGTACCGATGATGTTTTTATTGCGTATTCTCTTTATTTGGCGTAGTTGGTCCATGATACGAAATCAATTTTAATTTATAAACGTTTGACGAAAATTATCAAAACAAGTTATATATTATTTCACTTTTTTTTTGTAAAAATCATTATTTTGTACGTTTTTTTTTTACGTATATAATAAGTAAAAAGGAACATGTTTTCAGTAAACAATAAATATTATATATCTTGCCGAAAAAATACTATAAAACTTGATTTAAAAAAAAAAAAAAAAAACAGAATACTACAGAAATTTTAATTTTTGATAAAAAAAAAATTATGTGAATCTTAATTACAACGTGTACAAGGAATAAATACGTCATTTTTAATTGAATAATGTTCCAACTAACGAAACAGATCGTACAGAATGTAGTTTGAAACGAGATTCAAATATTGTGACGAATATCTTAATTTTACACTATTTACTATACGAATTTTTAAATAGTTTTTATTGCGTGACATTGAAAATAGTCTGTAAAAAGAAAAGAAATCTAAAAATTTAATTAAACCACTTTTTGAATACATCTTAAAAATTTTACGTTAAAAACAAAGCACTCTGCATCGCTAGATGTCGATAAGTTCGGATGACACCAAAATTACTTAACATTTTTTTTCTTTTTTCAATTTCATTTAACTGTTAAGATTCTTACTTTGTTCATGTCAAACTAATTTCCCGTATCTATGAAATGTTTTATGGACCAGGACGTTAATAAGAATGTAAATTGATGCTTCATTTACGTTCACCTGTTTTAGTTTCAAGGTCAATAGTCCAATTTCACCAATATACGACGATAAAGAAATGCTAGTAGACCTTGTTACAATGACCATGTAATCATAAACTACAAATTTAAATTCTTACTCTCTTTACTTTTTGATTGCATTCATAAAGGACTTTATGATCAATTATTCATTCAATATTAAAGTTGACTGTTTTTTTATTTTAATAGACCGACTATTAAAATAAAGAGAATCGACTTGCGTACATTTTAAGTTATGTGAAGTTGAATAATTTTCTTGATTTTCTTGGTTATAAAGTCCTTGTAATTTCCCGTTCTTAAGTTGGTTTTGGAAGGAAAAGCAACAGACGAAATATCTGTCCTCGAATATTTACCTTAAAGCAATTTCCATTATGGCTAAGACTATTCCGTAGACTAAAATTTTCGCGCCAAAGGCCCTGATGAGGACCCTGAGTAAGCTCGGTTCCACCGGCTTTTGTGTTCCGTCGCCATCTTTGTTCTTTGTTTGCCGCTGCTTGTTCGCTCGTTCGTATTCCTCCTCCCATAATCGTGAAACCTTCTCCCCGAGGACGCTACTCGTGTGTTCCTTCAGAGGCTTGTAGAGGTCGGCTATCTCCAAGTCCCGACGATATCCGACCCAGAAGGTTCGTAGGACCCAACTGAAACATGATAATTTATTATGAATTAAATCGTTTAAGGATAACGAAACAAAGTAAAAACCTTTAACCTATAAACTTATATGTTACAGGGAGCAAAAAACATTATTTATTTATTTATTTATTTATTTATAATTAATTAGCAGTACAAACTCGAAATGCAAAGTGTAACGGTACGGACATAACTCTAACCGTATTAATAATAATTAGTACATAAAATATATAATAAACAGAATTACACAATATAGAGAGAGAGCTAAATTAGGTTAAAGATAAATTAAAATTTTATTCAATATATCTTATTTATCATTTTTATTCCTTAGATTATTTCATTATCAGAAAAAAAAATCGATCAATGGCACAAAATAAGAGAAAAAGAATATCGAATCCAAGACCTGTCGATTTTTCGAAATTGACCAATTAGAAGTCGACGAGGTATCCCCGACTTTTAACAAAATAAATATGCTAAACTTAAGAAATCATATTATTACAGACAACGTGTCGTAATAATTGTAAACAAACACTCGAAATACTATTTTTATTTGCACGTATCTCTTAAATAATATCTTTATGTAATCGGTAAATCTATAGACTATCTCCTCGTGACTTGTTACTTATGTGGTGACGTTTCCTCGTAAAAATTTTGCTATTACTCAAGCAATCGAAATTGAAAACGAAAATCGAGTAATAAACAAAGTACACATGTTGTTTCTCGTTTTTTGTATACATGTAATTCGAGCCTGAGTCGTCGGATATCCCTGATAAGTCGATGCCTTCTTTCGTACTTAGTTTCTTACATAATCTCATCATGTAACATTTTTTTTTACACGCATCGCATTCTCCTCAAATTACAGCTATTATAATTACAGTTTTTTTTTTTTTTTTTTTTTTTTTTTTTTTTTTTTTTTTTTTTTTTTTTTTTTTTTTTTTTTTTTTTTTTTTTTTTTTTTTTTTTTTTTTTTATTTATATATCGTCCCATCATTAACAATTTAAGAGGTCAGGTGTTACGAAACGCATTATAGTAATACTTGTATGAATTTTAATTTCATTATTTGTGTACAGAAAAATGTATGATTTTTCATGAAAAGAAAAACCGGAAATTTATGTGGAAATCAGGTACTTTTGACAACTTATATAATTTATGATTGAATTACTTTCCTTAATTTTCAATGAAAACTTGAAAAATAAGATTTCATTCCTTAAAATCTGATAGCTGCTTTATTTGTAAGTAAAAATGACAAAAAATTCAATGAGAATTATTAATTAATTGACTTCAGAAATTTTTTGTGAATAACAATACTTTTTCTTTAATGTTTTCTTCTTTTAAGCAAATCTGTCTTAATTTAAGAAAATATTTTCTTATTTCAAGTAAGTATTTATACTTGCTACTATAACTATTTCATAAATGTGTACTTGAAAATGGAATTTTTCATTCAGTGTATGATTGTACTTCACCGATTATGTACATATTGTAAATATTGCAATTATAGTATTTCATATGCGTCGTTTAATTTCCGAAGCCATCAAAGCCATATAGCCATATTTTTATTGCCTATATGTACATTCGAAAAGAACGTGCCTTTTTGCGTCCGTGACAAATTAGTTATCGCGAATGGCAGATTTAAAACGATAATTGATTTATTGATAAAATTATTGTACAGCACTTCTGATAAAAATGCAGTCGTATAATTTCATACAAATATTTTTGTCGAATATATTTTTCCCTTTTCTTTTTATTAAAATGATTTTATCATTCAATAGTTTATGAGTATATGTATAAAATACAATATAATAATAATAATAATAATATTTATTTATTGCACCCACTATTGTTACATTGGACTTCAATATAATTCGCATTTCAGATTTAATTCATATCTACATAATATCTACACGGTTCATCATTTCTCCCTCTTCTTTCTTCATTCTCGTTATCTTCCATTACCTTCTCTCTTACTTTTTGTATTTTCTTCATCCATTCATACCCTCTCCCTTTCTTTTCCACGCATTCTGCATTTTTCTTTCTTCTTCCGTTACCTAATACCCATTTCCTCTTATTTCATTTTCACATCTCCATCTAGCCACCGTTTTAATTTTGTTATCGTCCGACCTTTTTGTATTTCTTTCGATGTATTGCCTAGCACCTTTTCTTCTCTTCCTTGTTCATCCACCTCTTTATCCCTTTTCCTCATTTTCTCCCATTTTCCTTCTCTTTCTTCCCTTATTGCCTCTTTTCACTTTTTCCAAATCTCCATATATATTTCTTACTTCCTACGTTCTCCCTTGCCCAGTCATTTTCCGGCTTCTCCCTCTCATATTTCCTCTTCTCTTCTACGCACCCTCTTTCCCATCCCCGCCCTCATTGTTTATCTTTTCATTTCCTCTCTTACGATATATTCTTCGGTTGTATATGTTCTAATCCTAGTAACCAGCTACAATATTTTTCTTGCAATTGTTCCACTTCATTCCACTCTCTTTATAGACCCCCACGGTTCTACTCCATACATCGATATTCCTTTTACAATACTATCGAACAATTTCCATCTCCATTTTATATCTCCTCTAAAATTCCCCTCTCCGTAACTCCATATCCATCCCATTACATTACCCCTTTTCCTCCATCATTCCTAAATGTGTTCTACGACTTTTGAATTTTCTGTACTTATTCTAATCTCTTTTCTTTCAAATATTTTTCTTTATATTTTTAAATAAACAATTTAAAACAATCTACGATACAATTTTTCATATTTTCGTGCAATTCAGAAATTCATGTAAGAAATTCTTCTAAAAATTAACGATAGTAGAAATTAAAAATTTCTATGCAAAAACAATATAATTATTTTATTATTATGTATATATGTATAGTATTATATGTCTATAAAGTATAATCTTTGTCGTCGTCTGCGTACTACCATCATTAAAATCGTATGACGTATTAATCACAGTAAGCCAGTGTTTGATAAAGCGAAGTGATCGTCTGTATACAATTAGGTGTTAAAAAATGTTCACCGCGAACATTTATAGTGCGAACTATAAAGTGACATTTTCCATGCTGGAGAGTTCTTAATTTATTGTATATGCTTACTTATATGTAATTATTATACAAAAGTTTTAACTTTCAGATTAAAAAATACATTTTTTTCTTAAAGAACATGAATTACGAGTGAAAATGCACATATTCAAAATGGCGTAATTAAAATGGTGAATAAAAATAACGCTAAAATTCACTTGATTTAACTGTACTTTTACAAATTACAATTATATTTGCAAGACCTTCTCGAGCTTTTAGTGCTGGTACAAGACCGACTCAAAGGTATATGTTCTAAATTTGTATAAAATGAATAGGGACATTTTTTCAACTCATTTGCAGAATATAATAATACCATGGTCATTTTTCAATAAAGTACGATAAGTGATTAAAATGATCCCGCAGTTTCTGGCCTCTTTGTTAAAAGTAATCGAGACAAGAAAAAATGGTCTTATTTTCTACTATAGGGATAGTATTGTTTGTAAAAGAAGCACACGTATATATAAATAACAGCTCAATTTATTCGATTTTCTGTTTATATAATGCATTCGTCATTTAAAATTAATAATTCACAATGTGTCACAGATTTTAATTAATTAACTTTTGTACTGTTCAGAAAATAAACAAGTTGCACGTCGTTAACGTGACAGAACAAAAGCTAACTCATTTCATATTTAAAAAATATCTTTTTTCATTCAAATTGGGTTCTTTGTGGATAAGGAATGTATAAAACAAGAGAAATAAGGTTTTTAATTAATTTTGGAGGGAAAGTAAACAAATAACATATTTTTTATGCTTTTCGTTGGACTCCAACGTTGCGAACTTCAACACCATCTCATTTGTAAGAAAGTCACATTACATTTGCAATTTTCAATTTTTCTAATTTCAAACGATTATATGTCAAGCTTACACGTCTACCAATTTACTTTTTCATATCCTATATATCGTAAAATTCATTTTTACGATCGTAAAAATTGAGTTAGGTAGGAAAAATTGAAAGTTATAGTATAGACTATCATTTTGCCACTTCTAGCAATGTTTGGTCGATATATAGTATTACTACGTTCAGTGGTGATTTCGACAGACGAATGCATTAACCTAATTGTGAATTGCTATACAAATATTGGACTATCACGACTGAAAATCACTCGACACGGGGGACAATTATTGAATTTCTTACATTAATAACAAGTTAATTTTTCCGTATGTTGCTCGTATAAGAAATTGATTGATTATAATGAAAAAAATTAATAAAAGTTGAAATAAAAAAGCAATATATAAAATAATCATACGAATGTTCTAAATATATATATGGATCTCGTTTGCAGTCCTCGTATACTTTTGTATCGTGTTTTCCACGAAATATATTGGAAGTTTCCAATGTCATTTTTCGTAGTATTGTTACAATTATAATCGACCAGAGAAACGATATTACGATGCCAACGACTGATAACGATTATTCATTATGTGTAAGCGTTCTTACGATATTCATTGATTATGTAGAAAAATCCGGGTATAGGATAATATTGAAGAGCTTAATTTAGAACGACACTTTTATAGATTTATTTCGCACGCGTTTCTTTATTTAGAATGTTCAAAACATCGTAATACATTGTATGTTTAAATATTTAAAACACAATATAATTAAGACAATATCACAAATCGTCGATTCTGATGACGTTAGTAATGATGAAAATAACAAAGATGGCAATTAATATAAGATAGTAGCATTGCATACAACTTATCAATAACATTCGATGTTTTCGAATCGAAAATGAAATTGTACCAAAATGCAATGGAGTGTTGAACCCCTGATGTCCTATTATATGCCCCCCCCCCCCCCCTCCTCCCAACTCTTTACCGAAAATTGCTCTATGAATATTTTGTTTTACGACATTTATCCTGGCAAAATATACAATTTTGTAATATTTTGTTAAACAGAAATTAAATTGAGATAAGCGGCGCGTGATCAGCTGATTCGGTATATATATCAGTCCCGTATCCGTCATGCGTGTCGTCATCGGTAGTGGGTCAAAACCAATCGAAGCGTATGACTTGCAAGTCTCGTTAAGACAATCGTCATATTTTTTCCCTTATTTCGAAAACAATGTGTTTCGACGTATGACGAAATACGCGTTCTTTCCGTACACTCATCAAAAATATCACAAATATATTTTCGCGAGATTTAGGTTGTTAGGTTTTTCCTTGGGTTTTTCAAGAGGTTTTTCTATTTTTGTATCCGAATTAATGCGATTCAAAAGTCATTATGAAAGTTCGTTAGTGAAATCAACCATTTCGAGTTCACGGCCGAATATAACGGCGTAAACAAGATATAAAAATACAAATTTATCCAAAAATAAATGTAAATGCGAGATAATACCATTTCCACATCTGTACAGATTTGCTTCAGCTCGAATTCTGATGGGTTTGTATCGAAAATTTTACGAGGCATGGTAAAAGCTTCGGAAAAGCTATACGACATTGGGCAAGAAAAATGTTATAATATAGCATTTCGACGTATTTTTGCCTGCTGATTATGAATATGCCAATCAAAAATGGAGAAACTGAAGTCGCCATAATAAAAAAACAGCTGAAATACGTTTTTTGCATGTATCTTCGAAAAACACAGATTTAACGACGATGGCGTAAAAGGTTGAACATAGGAATAATCGTTTACGAATGTACGTAACATTTTTTTTTTATTGAGAATTTGACGTTCTGTCTTTTTTATTTCAAACATTTTTTAAATCGAATAATATTTTATACGACAAAAATTTTTGAAGTTTTATTTGACTGGTTCTTCAAGATAGCGACTTCAGTTTGTCCGAAAGACAATTTTTATTACCACATTCGCAATCAGCAGGGAAAAATACGTCATTAATTAAATTCATGAAGGATGTCCTTGATATATAAAATAGTTGGTTGTCATCTATTTTATAAAGTTTCATCAATTCTGTAGGTAAAAAAAAAAATGTCTCAAAAGTCTAAAAAAAAATGTACAAACAGAATATAAACAATATGGGCATACATTATTTCAAAATTGAAAATAGACATTTTCAAAACTAATCCTCCCTCATAATAATAGGTCACAATAATGGATAGAGAGTATTAAGTCCCTCCCCTTCCCAACCCCTTTAGCGAGAAATCGAAGATTAAATCCAATGCAGTTGAAAAATATATATGCACTTCAGTTCGATGCAAGGAAAGGTGTATTATCGAAGATTAGATTGCTATCGATCGCAGGAGGTAGATGCGTATCGATGAGTTGCTAAAATAAATAAAATAAAAAGATAAATAATAAAACGTACATTTCACCAAAATCACGATATCAGTCAGAGTCCAAATAATGTCTTGTATACTATTAATTCATGGTTGATTTTCGCATATGCATTTGTGGGCATTATGTTCTGAAACTTATATACAGACATTTGATCCAGACTCGAGATTAGAAAATCAGAGATTTTCGACTTGTGATTGGTAAATTAAAAAAAAAACCTTTTTTGGGTATTAATTACTCTATCGTATACATTTAATTTAATAAATGAAGCAAGATATAAGATTTCCCAAGTTTTGCTCATTCTTTTGTTGATAGTCGGAGATATCTCGACATCTAATTGGTCGATTTTAAAAATTCGATAACTGATTGATACGGTATACATTTCCAAGTATTTATAGCACTCATTCATCATTTTCCTCAATAAACTTGGAAAGAAGCAATTTTTTCAATTTTATTCCATTATTTTGTTGAAGATTGGGGATATCTCGACTTATAAATGGTCAATTTAAAAAACGAAAGAAAAAAAAACGATAACCTTTTGAATCGGTATTTTTTTCCGCTAATTTTTAGTGATTAATCAATTTTTCGATACTAAATTGATAAAAATATACGTTTTTAAAGTTTTTCGTGATAATGTATTTTGGTCATCCCCTCCCCACTATCTTAGTATGGATACATCCCGAAAACTAATTAAATCTATGCGTAAGACAACCAACTACGTACGTACGGACAATTTTTAATCCATTTTTTAAAGGTTTATTATGAGTGGACATTTGATGAAAAAACGTATGATCATTTTTTGTTTTTTTTCGAACTTTCACATTATACCCATCTTTTCGTTGACGTAAAATGTTTACTTAAAATAAATTTTTTAATAAATGGCACAGATTTTAAGTATTCTTTTTTTTTTTAAACAAAAAATGTCTCGAAAATTAGTTGCAGTATTGATAAATTTTCATTTTTTGAAAAATCGATATTCACTAGATTTTGGGACATATTTTAAGAAAAAATTTTGCTTTTTTCGTAAAATTGACTACAGTTTCTTTATCATTTCTACTAAAAAAACTTTCCTCAAAATGCCAGCTTGTATGGAAAAATTACCAAGGCACTTTAATATCTTAATAAACCTGTAATGAGGTCATGGGAATACTAATTTCTTTAATATCGTTTTTTTTTGTCTATATATGAAAATGTATATTTATAATACTTGAAATTTCATAAATTATCATATGTATTTATAACCTAATTTTTTTTAATTTGTGTGACAATTGATGACAATCCTTTTGAGGTTAGGAATTGACTATATCAATTAATAAGATTGGCAGCAATATTTCATGACATGTACCCACTTTTTCATTGATTCAAATTGATTTAAGCATTCAAACATAACCTAAAAATCAATTACTTGTTTTTATAATGGGACAGGACGATTGTCTAGCGGTGACGACCCATACTACTGTAAGGACGTAATGGCAATCGATAAATGCTTAGGAGTTTTAGGATGACATCTCATACAACATATAAGATTTAATTTAAAACAATTGAAGAATTATTTCAGAAATGTCGTTATCTCTGTTAATAGAAATCTGTAATCGAATTTCGTGTTTACCGAAAAGAAAATGGCGTACATAAAAATCAAATTAAATCGTTGATCTGAATAAATTGACTTTATTCAAAAGTGCATACATATGTGCTGAAACTGGTTTGACTCATAATGAACTGAAAGAAGTGATTCAAACAATTAAACGAGGAATATCGGTGTCAACGTTATCACTATACGTTAAACTTGCATGCTGAAGATTATGTTATTATCACAAAAGCCGAAAAGAAAACAGGACTTAGAATTTAAAATCCATATAATACATAAAACTGGATTTCCCTCTTTTATTTTAGTTGTTTGCAGAACGATATAGCAATTTGGGAGAAAGCAAGAAGACAATTAGAATATACATATATAGGTTTATTGATATTTACATTATAATCACATAATAACTGAATCAACAAATTTTTTAAGATTTTAGTTTATTAAATAATTTTTGTAAAGGTTAAGCACAATCGAACTAAGATTTAAGATCTAAGATAGAATTCGTATAATATATCATCGATATTACAAAAAAAAAATTTTGGTTTTTGAGGATAGCGACATTAAAAATTTCATCGAAAAAATTTGATCTTATCCATTCTTGAAGTTTCTAACAAAAAATGTTGATCCCTTCAAACCAGAGCACATGAAGTATGGTAGTTTTAGTGATTATGGGTCTTCTTCGCATCATTGCAAACAAATATAACAAAGTCAGATTGAATAAATATCCTTATCGTGATTCTTTAGAATGTGTAAGAAAAATATCAACTATCTGATGTTTGACATTTGGAAAATGATTAAATTATTGAAAAATAAAGTAAAAGTAAATTAATTCATTTGTTAAATTACTTGAGCACAATTAATGGACAAAGGAGTTGCCTTGAAATTCCTTAATGAGAAACAGGAAGTTTAATGTACAGCTCTTTTAATTTCCAGTTAGTCATCATCTCATGTTGCGACTGTTAAATAAACTAAATTCATATTTTCAATAATGCCTAGAAAGATAAGTGCATTCGTTATGTGCAACGGATAAAATGAAATTTTACAATCCTATCCGTTCAATAGAACCTTCTATTTAGATCTTATCTTATTATCACGTCATAAATGTTTCATTTTAAGAAATCCAACATCGACAACAATGGTCAATAATGACTGTTTTACATTGCGTAATCATTCTAGTATAGACGGATCTTACCTAAATGTAAGAGCGCTTAGAGGATTCGCTCCTTCCCTCGGATTTTTTATTTTTTCCTCATATTCTTTGCCGTCCATTATCGATGCTTAAGCTGCAGCCGGCTGCTTGATCTTCTAAAAATATGAATAACAAATGATTGTAATTATCACATAACAGCATGTAGTTGTAAAAGAGGATACAATGATCTGATAGGATTTGCCAATTGATGAGATTGATTAAATGTACTAAGTAGGAAACAACCTAGTTTTTTGTGTCCAATGGTGCAATACTGTGCTCGTATCTTATCTAGAATATAAAGTGCTTACCGGTTTAGTTCCAAATACATCAACAAAGAGTTGTTGCATTTGAAATGTACCGGAATTTATTCTAAGAACCTTTGGTCTCTGTCAGAGTAGCAAGCCAACTAAATCTGCACCTCAGAACCGTTATTCTCTAGACAAAATCGAACAATCATTATTCCATTGATAAGAATTAGCAGGTGTCTTGGTACAAGATAACAAATGAACGCTGATAAACAGAAATTGACAAGCTATTGATTTGCTGGCAAATCCTTTCTAATGAATAGATGAGTGTCTCAATGCTAGTATGCAATATATATGTTGAGAAAGAATATGTACTCTTTACACAAATCTATTCATATTGGCTCTACCACCATTAAATCCAAGATACAAATATTGCAAGATAATCATGAATCAGACACGACCACCAGCAGTTCTCGAACTCAAATGCTCGCAAATAAAGCTATAAATATTCCGGGAATCCCAAAACAAATATTTACGATTTAACTGAAGAGGCAGTCAGATCATTCTGATCGATAAATCTATCTGTGGATTACATAAAGTTGTGTCAATAGATTTATACATTCATATGCAAATTTTAAGGGATTTTTAATTCAAAACTATTTGTAACAGAAAAGAACGTAAAGGAAGTTACAGCTATTAGCTGCAGGCATTCGCTGCCTTTCGCATAACTGAAAATCCTTATGTAATATTTTTTAAAATTGAATTGACAAGGCCATCTCAGATGCTTTGCACTTCTTTAGAGCTACCGTGTACTCAAATATTAGCCACGATCAAACACACTCGGCGCCATATCACTGAAGCAGATTCTAGAGATACCGGTAACTTTTATACGAAGATTTAATTTCAGTACTCGATAGATACTCTCGAACTACTATAATTACACTCGGTGATTTGGACTTTTACTTACATCAAAATTCTTAATATCCCATAACCTAAATCCTTGTGATTTCTCTTAATTGTTTCTCATGACAAAAGCAAGCAACACCAGGCAAACGTCCACTCCGTGAAAAGTCCGCGACTCAACTGAACCGCGTTCGTGGAGTCGTGACTGGTGTAAGTCGCATGGCAGTGGCATGTGTCATTAGAAGTCATTACGCGTTTCTCAAGTCACTCCTCGATACCGACGAAATCAACACGTGATCGGCGCGGTAATCGACATCGTCTATATAGTCAGTTGTGCCATCAGATATGTAATGCCACATAAATCGGACAATATTAATTGTACATATATAAGAATGTCGTACGTGCGTGTACTTCTCGCCTAATTACTTTGTATTATTAATACTATTAATTGACTGTATACTTAACAAGTACACACATTACGATTTTGATTAATCGAAATTTATACCTTTTCCGAGATATCAAGACTGTACGCTGTAATTATGTATTGCATATATATACATAATATTATAATTGCGGGACGGAGGTCAGCGATGGAATACAGTCGAAGATGACAGGTTAGTTTTTTAGGTTAGAAGTACACATGAAAATATAAAAAAAACGTTGCATTATCGTGCCTATACGTTTTATTTCGAAAGTGTATACTTTACCAATTGACTTATTGTCGATTGTTTTGATTTTTTACAAACTTATAAAGTGCGCTCTTGCTGTAGTGACTTATTGCCCTCTTTTGTAATTCCAAATTAAAATCATGCGCATGCGCACCAGGCCATGGCCGTCCAATTCTAACCTTACCTTCTGTTTGGGGGTGGAGCAAATGTATAATTTCAAAATGTACACAATAATTTCCATGAAATAAGCGGAGAAAGTATAAAAGTATTTGAATGTATACAAACCAATTGCATAAAAAAAAAACCTGTTGTACAACCGTTCAAATTTTGTATTGTACTCGTTGGACAAAAAATGCGGACGAATTTCAAGGACAGAATCTTTTTTACTCCGTTTTAGTCAAAATTGTAATCTTTCACTTCATTTTCTGTATACATTTCGTCTTATTCAGAACATTTGACATAATTTGTAAGATAAAATGGTAGATATTATTTTCGTATTGCGTCATAACACGACGGTCGTTTCAATTTACTTTTAATTGATCTAAGGATGGACAATTAAAATCCCGGCACTTTCGGTCGATCGACCAATCAAATGCGAGGAGAGAAATTTCAGAAGAAATAATATCGGACGAGAGTTTCTTTATATTCTTTTTCTTTATACAATATGTGTTTTTTTTTTATTATTAACGTGTGTGATACGTTTGTATACATTTTGAATTCAGCAAACGGAAATTGACAAAAAGTTTTGCTAATAAACAATTAAATAGTGTTTATGAATATATGAATTCGATTCAAGTTTGTTTGAGTATAGTAGCAAGTAAATATTTACTTGAGAAAAATATGCAATTTGTTCGAATAAAGAAATTATTTGCTTAAATTTACATTTATTGATTTAAACAAAACAATATTGTATTTCTTTCAAATTAATGCGTTGTTAAAAATAAAACTAAATTAAATATATATTTAAGAAAATAATTTCTGATATTAAAAATGAATATTTTAATATTAGACATTAATATTTACTAGAATCGAATGAATATTATTAGAAATTGAATAAAAATGCACTTCGATTAAATATAACATGTTTTCTTGATGCTAGTAAGGCAAGTTGCAAGTTAAGAAAACAATTTTTAAAATTGTGTGCTATATATATAATGGAGTAAATATTATATTAGAAATTATTAAATAAAAATTTACTAAAGTTGAACAAATTTTTACTTAATTCAAGTGCATATAAAACAATGATTACGTATGAATTACAAATAAATATTTCATAAAATTAAAAAAGAATTTGTTTTTTCTAAATTGATTTGTTATGTTTATGATATTAAGAAACTATATTATAGAAGAAACAAATTCTTTTTTAATTTTATGAAATATTTATTTGTAATTCATACGTAATCATTGTTTTATATGCACTTGAGTTAAGTAAATATTTGTTCAAGTTTAGTAAATTTTTATTTAATAATTTCCAATAATATTTATTCGATTATAGTACAATTTTAACAATTGTTTTATTAACTTGAAACTCTATTGCTTTACTAACATTATAAGAAAACGTGTTATTTAATATTGAAGTGCATTTTTATTGTATTCAAGATAATATACATTCGATTCTAGTGAATATTCATTTAATATCAGAAATTATGTTCTTAAATACATTTAATTTAGTTTTATTTTTGCATCAATTTGAAAGAAATACAATTGTTTTATTTAAATCAATAAATGTAATAATTTCTTCATTCCAACAATAAATTGCATTTTCTTTCTTTTTTTTTCAAGTAAATATTTACTTGCTACTACTCAAACAAACGTATTGAATCGAGGACATTTTGCCTGAGAATAGAAAACTTTTTTCATAATACAAAAAACAAAAATTATAGAAATATATAAGCGATTTTTTGTTGTTGTATTGAATTATTCTTGTATTCATATAAACACTATTTAATTGTCTTTGAATAATTTCCTATAGGATTTTCGAACACATAGTACTTTTTCGTACGGGTTCATCATGTTTGTTTTTGTTTTTCTTTTTTTTTTTTATTTAAATTCATTCAAGAATGTATATATTGTGAGAAGTATTCTCTATACAACTTTACAAATGTTCACTTTTTATTTAAATAATATTTATATATTTGTATTTTTCCAGTTCATTTTCGATTGCTGGATTGATTGTGCACGTTCAATTATGTCTACGTGCATATAAAAGAATTCGCGTTTCACAATTTTAATAATTAATTGAGTTTTAATTAATTTCATTGACAGAAAAAGAAAACGTTCGTTGTTCGCGATAGGAAATGGTTATTTGTAATATTATGAACTGTTCCGGTCGAAACTATACATTTCAAACTATTTTTACAATATTACTATTGTTCAGGAAAAGTGAAGAATACTGAGATTCAGTATAATGACCACTGAAGCTATACAGCAATTACACCACTGATATTTCTACACTCGTTATCTATATACATGTTGTCGATTATCTATACTTCTGACGTATGGTATCCGGAGATACATCACAGTACCATAAATAACTGAAGGAGAGAGACTCAATCAGCACCCAAGTAGTAACTGTTTGGACCTTAACTATTATTAAACAACAAATGTTATATATATATAATTTATAATTAATTATTATATTAAATATTATATTATAATAGCGACCTCGGAAACCCCCGAATAAGCTTTTTCATCACGATTAGGTATACGTGAAATTTTGCACGATTTCAGTCGGCCATATTAGGTCCGCCATTTTGAATTTTACAATTTTGACTACAGATTCGTGATCAGCGACCTCGAAAACCCCCGAGTAACGATTTCCATTCAAATTAATTGAATTTTGAATTTTCGTCCGCTATTGTGAGTCCGGCATCGTGAATACCCCAATTTATATTACGCAAATTTAAAGCAGTAACGATTTTGATGACAAAAATAATTCTTATTATACGCTGTAATACATTTTTTGCACGTGATAGGAAAACAATAGTTTTCAAATAGTTTTCCTGTATTTTGGAGTGTGGGCGTGCCGCCATTTTGAATTTGCAAAAACGCCCCACGGCAAACAAAAGTCGACAGGTTTGGGTAAATTTTCGTTCTTGCAACAAATTTTTTGGTGCAAATGAATTCTGGGGAGCATGGGGTCTCCCATTCACAAAGAATGCCCCATATATATATATATATATATATCATTTATGCTATTTGAAAAATCATTTTCATTTTTGTTTTGAAATTTTGATAAAACTCGTGTTTCATTTCCATTTGATAATATTTCAAGTCTATAGTTTTTTGTACAATTATCTTTTTTATAGTTTATATATTTTATATATAAATCAATGAAACCTCAAACCTGAAAGTAAAATTACTCTGCCGCAACATCCCAATCAGAAGTAAAAAGAAAACTGTACAGAATGAGTATAAAAAGTACTATTTACATCTTATACGAGTCGATTTACGAGCTCATCTCTAATGAACTCAATAAGAGTTCCTAAAGATGTACTTAATAAAATGAGCCCGAAAATTGACATATAGGAGGAACTAAAGAGTTCTTTTTGTATTCATTCTGCCCAACTTGTTACCTCTGCTTCTTAGTATTTTTTAAATTTTAGGTTTATAATTAAAGGTACAAACTATTGTTTTTTGTTTTGTAGTTAAATGTAAATCTCAATTCTGAAAAATTATTGAAATTTATATTTATACATATATTTTATCTTTTATTACAACTGACAAAATGAAGAGTTGAAGGTATTTATTTAATTAATTTATTTTCTAAATTTCAATATAAACTTTTCGTTTAAGTATATTTATATTTATTCATTTTATCTTTTTTGCTTTTTTAAATTACTTATTTATGAGCACGGACCTGTAGACCGAATAAAACATGTTTTTATACATGTTTTATACATGTTTATACATGTTTTAGAGAAATAGTTATGATCGAAGTGATAATACTTAAGTCAATTAAGATGATTGGGATAATACTTCAATCGAATACCATTATGACTTAAACGTAAAATTAGATTGACTGTAATGTGTATAAATCTGGTACATTATATGTATTGTATAACTATTGTATATAACTATAATATATATATGTGCAGTAATATGCAGGGAGTAACAGTGTCAGCAATTAACAGTAACGAATAGTCACATTGCATTTGGAAAGTACTCAATACAATCTGTAAATAGACCCATTCACACCTTCAGGCCGTAGCCATTAACATTCGTGAAGTAGTATAATATATATAATATAAACTTCTTTATCTTAAGTGACGTCCATTTTTCTTCGTGTTGTTCGCATGACGATTTACTGCACGTGATATATTAATGAAGAAAGTCTCGTTATAATATAAAAATATCGCTATACCATTATCATCATACACGAAATATTAAATACGTGATAGTAATATAATATAGTCATTAATATATATAATTATATTAAACGGTAAGATATTCAGCATGCACAATTCTGACATTAACGAAACAATGATGTAAATGTTACGTAATTTTTAGTTTCAATGTGATGAATTTGTATAATGTATAATAGATAATTGCACTAAGATGTTAACATCCATTTTGCTCCGTGATAGAAGTTTATTATACGTCCTTATCCATTCCTTCCAATTCCTTAATAATGGCATGAATAGAAAAGAATTCACATATGAATAGCAATATAGTAGATTGTACAAACTCCTACAATATATATATATATAGTATGTTGTTCAGTATATACCGACTAACATCAGTTGTAACTACTACCTGCAGTAGTAACTGCACTAGCGGTAACTATACTACTTGCAGATGTAAGTTTACTACTTGCACTACTTACTGCTGCATAAGTAGTATTCTCCAGTGTTGTAAAAAAAAGGGTACTCCAGTAGTTATTGCAATAACTACTGGAGCATGCTTATGATTTCCTCAGTAGTATAATTCCGTGTCGAAAATGATAAATTTTAAATGTCTTACTCTTATAACGTATACTAACTAACTATATTATATAGTACACTCTAGTATATATCATTATAACAATCAGATGTAGAATACCATGAATAATAAATCATTATGTATTTTTCTACTACGTTTTAAATAAATTCTTAAACAAATTTTTAAACAAATAATATATACTTGAAAATATTAGCGGTTACTATTACTATTACTGTTATTTAATTGCCACAATTGCAGTAGTAAATATCACTTGTATTACAAATGTGATAACTCACTTTTTTGACGAGTGTCTTTAACCCTTTCAAAAGAGCCCTTTCAGGAAAAATAATACAGAAGTGTTTAGATACATTACTAATAAAAAAAGTTATTTAGTATTGATCTCACATAATAAACCGGAGTTATCATAAAAAAACCAAAGAAATTAATGTGAGAAGTATACTTGCACTACTGACGCTGAAAAAGGGTTAAGGGCACAGTAGGTTCATTAGGATACAAAAAGTATGCTTTTCTTTCACATTTTTTAAAAGATTGGATGTACTTTTTCTTCCTTATTCTGGTTTTAACGATTCGGTTGTTTTATGAAGTTCCTTACAAAGGATCAGCATCTCTTGCCCAAAGTTTCAACCTTATCGTAGGTCCTCTTCAGGGTCTTCTATTGAAAAATGTAAAATAACTATATTTACGTTAAAACACATAAAATAACACTTTATATATGTATAAAAATAATAATATTTTTATGATATTTTTATAATTGTTATACATTTAAAATAAAATTCAAAATTAAAATGAAATTAATCCGAACCTTTCATCAATCGATGACTGTGACGACTAAGTATATGTAATATTATAAATAAACAAACGAAATGTACATATAATAAACAACTAAACGTACACATATATATAGTCAATATGAATGTAAATATTCGAAACTCGCTCTGTATGTATAATCATGTAATTGCGTAATAACAAATGTATTTAAAAGATAGTTTGAAATTGAATTAAAGGGAATGATGTGAAAACCACTTATTTTTTCATTATCCGTTCTATAAATTTATAATATTTTTTTTATGTGTATCATATCATTTAATAATGTTTCGTTTTTTTTTGCTCCATTTTCCATTTGCTCCATTTTCCAGAATTTTACAATCTTGAAATTTGATGTCGTATCCTGTTGTTAGCATAAGGCTGTGTGGGCTGCGTATACACGCCTCTCTTCACATATACAGAGTAGGTGTATATAATAATATAATATTTGAAGAATATTTTCAGAAATTTTCGTATACAAATATTAAAAATTGACAGTGACTCTTCGGAGACGCTCGTATTGTTTGAGGTGCTTGGCGGTGTCTTCTGTAAGTCATGACATAAGCTCATCTGAAATCAATAAAATCGAAAAGATTTTGTTAGTAGATGAATTTTTTGCGATTTTTTTTTTATATGGTTATAGTAAAAAATATTATTTTTACTAAGAAAATTCTGCCATTTTGTAGCTGTAAAGTTATAAACTAATATATATATATATATATATATAAAAATAGTATGCGACCAATATACATAAATTTGGAAATTATCGATGCCAAAATCGTCAGCTCCATAAAGCACAGTTGTCAAAGTACATTCTTTTCTGCATAGCTTAAATGACAGTAGAGTTATTTTCGTCCAAATGACACGAAATTTCCAGAAAATATTCCTTAGATGTTATATTTTGAAATAATAAATTTGTAAAAAAAAACGAGTTTTTTGAAGCGGTGTGACTATAATATATACAAGAGTGAACTTTTACTTCAAGCAATTTAGAAAGTATACGGAACTACTATACTGCTACATATTTTAACAACTTTTCAAATACTTCAGTCATGAAAGCTTTATAATCTGTTCGTTCCGTTAATTTTGGCACTTGGCTTTCTATAATGATATTACACAACATGTGTTATCGACAAATCAGTAAGGAAATCGCTTGTATAATTGATTACAGTGCGATATACACATATATTATAACACACGCGTTTATCGTGTTTATTATTTTAATTTTTATTGTCGAAAAACTTATTATCACCTGTGATAATGGCGTCAGTATCGCTAGTAAGAATCACACCTACTATATGTTATAGAAAATCCGCATACTTGTAGATATTGAATTTAAAACAAGACAAATCAAAGTTAATGATATGCAAAAAGTTTCGTTATGGATAAAATCGAAATTGGCATTTAAACATGATATGTTGACGAAATATAGTATACGAAAATGATTTTATCCTTTAATATTCATTTATATTTATAATTTCATATATATCTAATAGTAGATTATAATCAACTTATATCTTCTAGATTTTCACGTTCAAAATGTCGGATACAAAATTTTTTAATATCAAAAATTATTTCAAAATCTGATATAAAATTCGTAATCAGCAAACATTCAATTCCTCGAATAGTAAAAATTTGTCTGTATTAAATATATATACACTATCTTTAACTTTAATATATATATATATACGTCCGTGTAACAAATTAAAAATGTCAGCTAATCATATAAAGCAGCAATATCCAATAATAGAAAATGGATTAAAATGGATTCAAAATTAACGCATTTCAATGCACTTTCTATTTGCATCTGAATTCTATATTTTTCCCTTAATTTTAAGGATTCATTTAAAATTTTTTATTTATAAATGCATTTAAATGTATATTGTCAAAATTAACAAATTTTTATAACTCATTTTTGGATTCAAAAATGTTGAAACGAATGATTTTTATTCTATATCCAATAATCGAAAATGGATTAAAATGGATTCAAAATTCAATGCATTCCAATAAATTGTTATTTGCCTCTGAATTCTAAATTTTTCCATTAAATTTGAATGCTTTTTTGTATTATTGATTTAAATGCTTTTAAATGTATTGTCTAAATTAAAAAATTTTTTAAACTCATTTTTGGATTCAAAAATCATGAAACGAAGGTTTCTTATTGTATACCCAATAAAATAATCTAAAATGGATTAAAATGGATTCAAAATTAACGCATGTCAATATACACTACTTTCTATTTGCATCTGAATTCTATATTTTTCCCTTAATTCATTTAAAATTTTTTATTTATAAATGCATTTAAATGTATATTTTGTCAAAATTAAAAAATTTTTAAAACTCTTTTTTGGATTGAAGTATGATAAAACGAATGATTTTTGTTCATTCCAATCTATTTTCGATGTCTTCCATTAATTCAAATCAGAATTTTTTTTTCTTTATTAGTCAAATCAGAATTGATGACAAAATTTTTATATTATTGAACCATATATGAGAGATACGTATAAGTAGTAATCGACCATAAACCTAAAAAATCTTCCATTAATGGTAAGTTGACCTAAATTTAATATCTGTTATATAAATTAAATTCTCGGATTAAACTGCTGATAGAATGCATGGCACTTGATCGACCATGACAAGATTTGATGACTATAATCAAAGTGAGAATTAGCTAAATTTATTTTCAAGCGACCCATTATATGTTTTGGTAATTTGTGGCTAACTGACTAAATCTTAAGCGACAATTTTTACACATGCTGGTATATATTCCTAATCGAAGAACTCATAAACCATTTTAATATGCGAAGATCATAATGAAATTAATTCAACTTAAAAACTGGCATTGCAATTATTCGACGTAACATTTATAATAATTGCAATAAAGTTGAATATTTGCATTTTAAAAGAATATAAATATATAAATTATAACCACGTTGAATTCAACTGAAATCAAAACTTGAGTCGATATAAATTTAAATAAAAAAGAATAACGAAAACTGAAATATAAGGAATTTTCATTTATTAAAATGGTTTATTATAATAACAGTACATATAGCTGTAATTATTGTTATAAATCTCCAAATGTGCTTTTATTTGCACCAAAATGAGCAGAAAGATGTAATTAAGTTTAAAAATATGTTCAAATTCAGAGTGAATTTTAAATCGTACATACGTCAGTTAAAAAAAAAATTTATTGTGAATGTATAATGCGGGACTATTTTTAAATTCCTGTTATTTAGCTAAGTTTTAATAGTTTTCTGCAGTATGCTGATAAGATAAGATACACATAACACATAATGTACATAAAATATACATATAATAATAATAATATGTATAATTTTAATCAGAGTATTAATATAGGCACATCACCTGTATAATTTACATAGATATCGTAAAAGTGCCAAACATGTGATTTACTTATTGATACATATATATCCCAGCAAACACAAAAGTAACAGATATTACGACTATGTAACATTTAGGTATGTAACAAGTAACAATATTATATAAATGTTATATTACCGTTACATTTTATTGTGTTTGCAGGGATGTATACAAATTATTATATATATATTCATACCCAAATAAGCAAAGGGAAAAAGTAGGTCAGAATGAGTACAAAAAGTGCTCTTTAAGTCCTTCCTGTAAACAACGATCGCGGAGATCATTTTATATTAAAAAATTATTAATAATATGTAATGGAGTATAGCTCAGAAAGTGAGGCTTTTTCACTATCATTTAAAATAAATTAGTAAACAAAATTTAAATATATATATATTCATATCTATATCTATACATTTAAATTGTAAAATAAAAAATACCGCATTTGCAGTCTTCTTACCTAAATGTAAATATTATTGACGTTTCGGTCCCGGTGCGGACCCTCTTCAGAAAAATTTATAAATATACATCTATACATATATATATATATTTGCATTATAATAATGCAGATGAGTGAAATTGTTTTGTATTTTACGTAATAATATTTATATCCTGAAGAAACGATAAATTCAATAATCGATGTTTATATATAAATCGCGGAGTGCATGCGCAAATACCTATTTCCATATACGAGTCGAAAAATTCGTAATTTCGCGGATGACATAACCTCAAAGCATTTTGACATTTCTGCAATAATGGTCGTCGCTCAGTTTCTTGCGGCGTAATTGCGGTTTCCGTATGAAAATCAGACTCGTGGGTCACGGAAATTAACAGAAATAATTTGTGATATAATTTCATATGTCTTTATATTTTATTCTGAGTTTGAAAAGTGAATATATTCAGAAACATATCTCGTCGTTTTACAATGACGAAATACGGCAATCTAAGAAGAAAATGTAACGAGAAGATATTGAATACCACTTTCCTACATTATTGTTATCCAAAAATATACAAAAAATGGGACACCAGTTTGTCACCGGTTACAAGGTGTTTATAATTAAAAGTTTAATTTTTTACGTTCGTAGAGTTGTTTTCATTCATTCTTATTTACGAATGTTGAGTTATACTTAGTGATATTGAAGACGATATAAGCATAAATAGTACAACAATTAAAGAATTTTTTGCATATTGAATATTTAATTTTACTAAACAAAGTAGTTTTTGTTTTATTATATTGCAACAAACAAAAACATTTCTTATCGCAGATGTAATGAGTAATTTATATTAATGTTTGATGTTATCGTTATCGATATATATCACAACATTAGAACTTCAATAATCAATTCTTCTTTCAGGTTACATTCAAGAACATTTTATTCAACTGTATGTCAATTTTAAACATATCTCTGATATATTCGGAATTGAAAAATCCAATTGCAAGAATAAAAAGAATTAAATAAATATTGAAAACTATTTATTATATATGGTATAAAATGTACATGTTCAAAATGTATTAAAATGCTAAATAAGTTGTAACCTAAGAAAAGATTTCTTATCATGGGAGGACTGTTTTTTCTAGTAGTAGCAGTTTCCTCGTGTTGTGTTTTCGATACATTTTCTAGATTATTTAGTTGCTTTAGGAAATCAGGTGATAATATGACACTGATCGGTGACAAGGAATCATCATCAAATTCTTCAAATCAGAGTTTAATGATCAGTATTCCACCAGAACATCGATCCAATAATGATATTCAGAATTCGTCATTGAATGAAAACGGATCACGGCTCATAGATGTTGATAACTTTTTGCAAATCAATAATCTTAATGATGATGTATATAATCGTCGATGTAGCACCTCATCCATAGATTTTTTCACGGAAGAAGATGAATCGTCAGAGTCAAGAACATCACTTGAGTTTGAGGCAGTTTTTGAACCAAAACGTAAAGACAAAATTGCTGTCGATGAGACAAAACTTTAAGTACTTGTTCTTATACTAAAATTTTATTATAAACTAATATAAATGTAATTTTGTTGTAAAATAATATTCTTGTTATTAAATGAAAATGGATATTCTGTATGCGAAAATGGATAGTCTTATAAAAAACTGGAGTGTATTAAGAATCAAAAATGTTAAATATTTAAGGTATATAAAACTCAGAAAATATTTTATTAGACGGATAATGGTTGTTTAAATTTAATCATATACGAGATTGTTGTGTATTCGGAGCTTGTGTATATAAGTTGTATATAGATAATAGATAAATAGATCAACCTTGTTGATATGGAAAAATCAAACTACAGCAAAACTGCGTTATTACTCTGGTAATAAACGCAGTTTTATGAAACTTGAATAATACAAACTATACAAAAACATATCGCTCGTGTAAAACCTCTTCAAAATAATCGCTATATTCTATCTTACTGCAGATTTCAAACAAAACATTTTTCTAACATCAATTACTACTCAGAAACATTTTCACAATCCTACCTTCTGTTACATGTGCTTAACAAAATTAGCGTGTATTTCATAGGAACCAAACAGTGTATTTTTAAAACTAAAAATGCGAATTCTACTGAGAAAAACAATTCCATAATATTCTTTTTAATCAAAGCTCTATATTTATATACGTATTTTCAAATTGTATTGTAGAACAGTATTATACAAGATGTTGAAAAATAAATTTATATTAAGTTTTCCATAGATAGTCTTATGTACTATTTAGCGATGTGTTGTTAGAGAAATATACTTTTGAATATCAATCTTGTATTTACAAGATCAAACATTATCTTATTAGGTTATATTTTATACTTTCTATTTCATAAATGTATTCTGAAAATATTAATGTTATTTATTGTCGTTTACTGAATGTTATATATTTTATCATTGTACTGATTTTCTGAAAATATATGAAAAGTTTGTTAAAATGAACAAGCTATATTTATTTATAAAATAACCGAGCGGTGGTAATGTATATATGTATCGCATCTTAGATTTTGAAATTTCAATTTTCGTCATCGATCACATATAATTTCAAAATAAGACTAAACTATTCAAATATAGTTGAATTGAAATATGTATATCGTAATTTTTATGAGGAAAATTATAGTAGATGTATATACTTAGCTTATAGCTTAAATTTACATGCGCTTCCATCAATTTAATTCATTTTTTTTTTAATTAATCTGTTTCTGTAAACTATAACCACAACTGTCACAAGTATACATTTATAACCATCATCACATCAAGTCCACTTCCACTTTGTGCAGAGACGAAAATAAAATTGACGTACAATATGATTGTTGTCAACTTTCTCTTTGATTCCCGCCAGGAGCGAGTACGTCCGATCCCTCGCGGATTTAACCGAACAGTCGCGAAGGCGTTTCCCCGTTTGCCGCGAACGTCGCGCCAGTCGCGCTTTTCTCCGACCGTCAATCGTTTCGACGTTTCGCGACTTTTTCAACAATCAAGTTTTCCCTCGATCCGGAATTATTTTTCGGGATTACGGGGATCACAAGTGAGAAGTTTGTAGTTTTGGAAATCCATGACGAACGGAAAAGTCATCTACAGCTACTATAAACGGTACGAAATAAAATGGACTTTTCTTCCCAATTTCCGAGCCTCGCCATTTTATTCTGTCATCCTAGAAAAATATCGCTGAGAAGCTAATTAACAGCTTATCCTTTGTTTCTCTTCTTATCACTTCGATTATAAATAATACGAACCTCTTTTCTCAATTTCTGATATTTTCAAATACTTTCGTTGAAAGAGAAAAACCGTTCAATGTCTTGGCAACCGCGAGTTTAACCTCGCGAATTTCATGACGAAACCTTTCTCCGTTTCCACGGTTTGAATCATTGCCTTTTTTTTAACTATCATGCGTAACCTCAATAGCGGTATGTTTTTTTTTCAGGCACGGGATGGTTTACTAAGGAACGGAGATCTATAGGAGATTGTTCCTGCATGGACCGTTTTAAAACGTGAGTTTTAGTGTTATCGCTCTTTGTGTTCGTGTTTTGCGAGCGTCGCAATTTTGCGGAATTTGCCAAGAGATGTTCTCCGTTTGTTGCTGCGCCTCGGACAGGTGCGACCGGAAGTTAATCCTTTTAATCCGTTTCCGCGAGACAAACGCGAGAGCATGACGGAAAAATCACAGACCGTGTCTGATTCCATGAGTTGTAGCAACTGCCGAAGACTTCTTATCAGCCTATAGTCAACGGCCTACATCCTTGCCAGGAGTTTTGAATTTGATGCGGGGAAAGCCTGTTACTGATTTGTTTATATTAATGATTTAAAGATCTGATATAATGTTGCAGAATTTATCTTTCGTCTTTCAGTAGAAATTAGTACAATAAAGTAGTTAACGATAATACAGAAGATTTTAAAATGGTTTTTATGTTTAATTACTTCTAACTTAAAAATTGTTTTTCAATATGTTTTCTGTTGAAGTATTTTAAATATAATTCGATCCAATCATTTCCTACTGAAAATAATTCTGACCATGTAAACAAAAGTCACTAACATGATTTCCATTGACTCTTATTCATTGAATAAGAGTCACTCTTATTAATTGAAATATACTCCAAAATTATAGAAACCAAATGTTGTTGATACGCATAAATTATTTGATTTCATAATTAAATATTCCAATTGATAAAGTATGTTGAATCCAAACTGAAATAATTTACGAATATTTGTTTTCACTTAGTATATGACAAAAATCGCTGTAATATATTTATAATACAATAACTTGTGAACTATTTTGTAATATTTAAGCATTTATTACTCTTCTGGTTATCATATTATAATTCTTTTTACCATAATGAAAATAATAATAATGATAGTTAAAACTTTACTTAAAAAACTTCTTTATATCAACTCCAATTAAAACAATAACATTTAATTAAGTTTTAGTAATCAACTAAATTCTAATGTTGATCTAAAATGTAATGACCAAGAAATTGCCTAAGTTTGATCGGTAAACAAACGGCCAAGAAACCGACTGACTGACAAGAAAGAGTTGATGTTTGATATTAGGAGCACTCTCGAGTAACGACATTAAAGAAACGGAGAAACGAAACTACAGAAACTTCTAAAAAAAGTAATAGCATAATAAGATTTATTTAATAATGCACATCGTTTAATATAATTAAAATAAATATTTAAAGTTATTGCTACACAATTATGTATTATTTATTAAATTAATTAACAAGTTTTATTATTTGTTCTTGAAATATACTTACATTAATAATCTACTTCTTAATCGTAGGATATCGTAATTCAAATCATTTGATTATAATTACATCAGTTCTATATTAGTATAATTATTATAATTAAATCATACATGGGATTGCATTTATTATTTTTCAATGTACATTTCACTATTAAAAACGATAGGTGAAAACAATAGTCATATAACGTAAAAAAATAGTCACGGTGCATCGGATGTAAATTAATTGTTGCACTGTATTAGCGATTATTACTTTTTCTATAAATAATCTTAACAATCATACGTTTGTTTTTCTTTTAATTAGTTCAATTCTTTACATTGCAAATTATTCGTCAAAAAATGTTCAATATTTCTGAGTATTGTGGGTATTCACTGTGAAATATAATATGGTTATATCGGATTCGCGATCCGCTCTGGATCGCCCTTGAAGCATGAAAGTCAGACGAAGACTGACTTTCGACGTCACGCAAGACGTTTCTGTTTCGTAAAAGATTACACTCCTAATAATGCAGCTATATACATGGTGAACTTCATTTTTATCGTAACATACATTTTTACAGTTTATCCGACTGTAAATTTTTGAATGGACGTAAAAATATTTCGATCTCCCAATCGGTTTCTTCATTCAAATGCATTGTGGTTCTTTTTACATTATAATAAAAGATTTATGATTTATAACTTGTTTTAAATAATTTTTTTTGTCTTTTATTGAATATTTTATTGTTAAGAAGCTAACTTTAATTTATGACATAATAGAGAATTTTCCATATATTGTGACATTAGTGTTAGCGCATTGCTGGACAGTAGGCTCGTGATGACGTATAGCGAATGAATCACCGTTTAGAGCCTGGTCCATACAGCAGGTTATTCCAATGAGCCGTGCACCTGCATTTTGTGGTTAAATGTAACGGGGTATTAGAAATCTCGTATTTTCTGGATCGTCGCATCCTTTTGAATCACGTAACTATCCTTTAATGCTCGCAGCGGAATTTGATAAAGCCCTTTCTTTTAGGATAATTTATTTTTCGTGACATTTTTTTAAATGTAACATTTTGCGATCATCAAAACATGAGAGTGTATTTTGAATAAAAATTGTATTTTTTAGTATTAACAGCAATAATAAACATGCGTTGTGTTTTTTTTTACAAATGTATTATTTCCCAGTAATCGAAAATGGATTTAAATGGATTCAGAATTTAATGCATCTCTACATCAAACGGTCAAATACGGCGTCCGATATCAGATTTTAGGCGATCGAGTTTAAAAATAGTACATTACCTAACAAGGGTGTAAAGTATATACGTTTACGCTCATGATGTTTTACTCTACGCACGTCATCTTCCAGCATGAATAAAAGTTGATTTCACGGACTAAAAATGGGTATGTAAAGTACTTTACAGGAAACCACATTTATATCGATCTTCACTGTCCAGTCAAATTTCTGGTAAAGCCCGAAAAGTTCTGCGTCATTCGAGAATAAATAAAAGAACGGTACCGTAGGTCCCGTCAAAATCTAAGCTGTTCTAATCTAAATACCTCTGTCTAAATCCATTATTTTTTCCTGTCCAAATCTACATTCTCTCCGTCACCATCCCTTCTCCCCACCGCAAGCCTCTTGCCGAAGTTGAAAAAAAAAAGAAATAAATGTAGAAAACAAAGGAATTTTCCTTTGTCTTGGACAAAACACGCAGGAAAGAATAATATATATTTATTGAATTCATCATCAGAATAGTAATTCACTTTCATATTTCACTTTCAGTTAAACTATTAATGTCGATCCTTTTATTTATGTGATACTAGAACGAAGTGGAAGTCAAAATGTTACAGGCTAAAAGAACGAAGAAATCTGAAGAAAGATTAAAGAAAAGGAGCGAAGCACAAATAAAATGAAGGCAGAAAGTAAATAATGATTCAGTGAAATGTAAATCGTCATTTCGAAAGTCGATAATATCGATAATGTGGTAACGGATTCGTAAATAAGGATCTCAAAAATTCCTGGATACCGAGTTTCATGTTAATCGAGCAAAGTTTCGGAGTTTTGCCCGCCATATTGGATAAGCCATTTTGAATTTCGAAAACGTGGTAATGGATACGTAAATACCGTGGTAGAAACCTGTCCAGTTTTCTATTACACTGCCCAGTTACCCTACACCTTTAACATGGGAAAAAAGCAAACTGGATAGAAACTATAGCCAAAAACTGGACTCATTTTCTACTAGGGTATAGGGACCTCGAAAATCCCCGACTACCGAGTTTCATGTTAATCGAGCAAAGTTTCGGAAGTTCGTCCTTCATATTGGACCCGCCATTTTGAATTTCGAAAATCTAAGAACGGATCCGTAATCGGACGAAAGGAATAACGCAATGTTAAATGAATCTCATTATACGTCGTTAACGTTTGAAAAAAGGAAGGCTGTACATTTTACGATAACGAACAATGAACTTTGCATATTTTTCAATCAATCTTGAAACGATCTTACGCTCGAATTCGGAGCGATTTGGCGCCAGTGCGATTTGACTCGAAGCAGTTAGGGGTGGCTGCCCTCGGGCGCGCCAGGTGCCGCCGGAATCACGCGGGGGATCGGCGGATCCGGAGTCACTCGTACCGTCCATGACGGGGCGCAGGCGCTAGATTAGAACCCCAAGATCGGGGGCGCAAAAGTGCAATGCATTAGACCCGCAGTGATGAAGCACGTAAAACACTCGAGGGACCGCGCGTATATAGTATATCTACCGTCCTCGTAGCAGTCGAACGTGAATATAATCGGCTATATTTTTCTAATACTAAAGGATTTTTCAGCCTGGGAAAACGAGCGTGACAATAAAAACGAGGACCGCCTCCGCCCGTTACTCCTCTCCCGTCCATCCATCCGATATCCCAGCCCTAGAAAAAAATCACTCCCAGACACGCGAGGAAGCGCGAGTGCTCGTGTGCCAGACGTCGTCGGTATAACTCCCGAAGTGATCGATATATGCACGAGTGTATACATAGCGATAGTGAGGGTGAGAAACGGAAGTATAACGCGCGTTTAAAGGCCACGAACGTCGCTTTTTATCATCGGCGTGTTAGTGCGCGGCCAATTACTGGAGAGCGGTGCGGGGAAAAAAGTAGCCGGCACCGATGGGTAGGACAGATATGTCAAAAACGCTAAACGCCTATCGCATGTGAGTAGAACACGAGGCGTGCTAGTTCCTTTTTTCATAACCCTATAACGTGGCACACTTGGGTTTTGTTTGTTTTGTTTTTTAGCAACGGACAGACAAGTCCCGAGCACGCCGAACGGATATTTTTTGTAAGAGTGATTGTTTGTTTGTGATATAATCCTCTTATTCCGTAGACGATGGTCACGCGCGACGATAATGGTGTGAACATAGGGAATTTTTGGTCGGTCAAGTTGGTACATGATTGTTGATAACATAAGGTACTGAGCATTTACGTTCCTCCCAGATGTTGTAAATATTGACGGGACGAATGTATACTATACAACAAGTTTGGAGCATTCGTACATTTGGCAGAAAGTGGTGTCATTCTCGTGGCTCGTGGCTGATAAGTGTACACATATACGTATAGACCTGGGTATTATATATACACATATCGATCCTTATATATTGACACACGTGTACCTTGTTTACGGAAGTGCCCATCTTTGTATACGCGATATTGTGTTTCTTTCATCACGATACTCCCTTGCAATAAAATTGTATATACTTGAGAATTTGAAATCATTGTTTCTCCTCCCTATTCTTCCTCCTGTTTTTTTTTTTTTTTTTTTTTTTTTTTTTTTTTTTTCTTTTTCTCCGCCCCCCCCCCCCCCCCCCCCAACGC